>JANFAE010000481.1:0-73569 GCA_024613145.1 Pisolithus marmoratus | reverse complement strand
ACCCAAGGCACCCCTTCCCCTCCCCACCCACCCAAGGCACCCCCTTCCCCTCCCCCACCCACCCAAAGGCACCCCTTCCCCTCCCCACCCACCAAGGCACCCCTTCCCTCCCCCACCCACCCAATGCACCCACCATATACCCTCCCTGGATCCCAGCCTCTCCCTGTCATTGACTTACCTCCCACCCTACCCCTCCAGCACACCATTCCCATCCAGCACACCACTGTGTAGCTCCATGCACAGTCACTACTAAAGTTGTCTAGGGCTGCTTCTGGGGTCCTTCCCCAGAGCTTGAAACTGATTTTTTCACTTTTCCACAGACTCTTGCAAATGGCTGTAACTATGTACAGACAAGTGTTCTCAGATTAGTGGTATCAACAGTAATTAGGGTCATTTTTGTCAATGCAGTAACAGAACATTAAACTATTTCTATAACATGTCCTAGGGAGCAATGGTATGATGGCACTTACATGTCATCTTCCTCACCTGGCAATTCAGGAGTGACATGTGACATCTGATGACTTTAGCCACTGATCCAATTCCTTCAGGTAGTTGGCATCCACTTTGAAGAATTCCCTTCATTCATGTGAGAATAGAAGCCATTCAACCAGTGCACACCATCAAGAAGCACTATCTCCAGGTTTGCACTCTGCCACCTATGATCAACCATCATCTTGAATAGTGTGCTCTTTGGTGGCAGTGGGCTATGATTTAAATGCTTTGGACTAACACCAAAACTTTGTTTATGAAGCTTTCATGTAGTTGTTCTTCAGCACTTCCATTGGGGTCCTGGATCTGCATCAGCAAGTGCATCACTGCCCTCATTTGTTTCATAGCACAAAAACTGAGCCAACAGGAATGCAATGTACTTGCAACTGAAGTAAGAAGTTAGCTTTGTCAAAACTCAAATGGCACTTACATTGATAGATCACCATGCAGTGGCCTTTTACTTGGTTTGCAGACTGCACTGCCTCTGTTCACTTTCAGCACTGCAGGGTGTCTTCACTGACTTCTTCATCATTACAGGTAAGAATATCAGATCCAAAATCCATATTGACAAGAGCTGCCACTCCCTGGTGACCCAACTCCTTTTCATATTGCAATACTGCCTTGTGTCAAGCAGCAGCTACCTACTGACACACCAAGACAGTTCAGTCCAGAGTATAGGTACTTACCATGATGTGGCACCCTCATCACCAGCCATACTCTTGTCTGTGTTTGACCCAGAGCATGCCATCAGCACTATTTAATTCTTTGGCACACTTGTGGATGGTTTGGAAATATGTACATTTTGACACATTCCATGATAATTTCTGGGCTGAAGGACTTATCTGGTATGGTTTTAATTTGTGTCTGTTCCCTTTGCATCTAATATTTGTGTTCTACAGGTGAGCACCCATTAAACTTGTTTGCATGTGATCAAACATCAGGACCTGTTCATTGTTATAAATCAGTCCACTACCTTTGAGAAATTTCACATTAAGGTCATCATCAACTTTTCCAAGCCAATTTGGGTGCCATATTTGCATGGCTTCACTTGATAGTTCAAAGGGTTGTTGGTTGTCAAGTGGTTTGACAGCTGCTAGTGCTGCAATGCAGTTTTTCTTGCTAGCATCACAGTCAATTCCACAAACTGGGAGAAGAGAGGCTGGATGATGGACTGCAGTCACTAGGATTAATAGTATCCAGTGAGTTCCAGTTGCCATACAGACCTTCAGAACAACATGACTGTTCACAGAATTTTTGACCCAGCAGACTTTTCTGTATCTGCAATTTTCTCCTGAAGCTCTTCCAGGATTTTTTCCACAATGTTGAGTTGAGCAACCAGGGATCCATTGGCCTCCTTGAGACAAGTAACATAAGGAAATTCACAAATTACTATTTTCTACTATTTGTGACTTTTTTTACTCTTTGTACTTTTCCATACTTTTTTTCACTTAATCTAAGTCAAATTGGTTGGGAAATTTCAGAACAATATAGTTGTCAAAAAGGTCATAAAAAGTCACTAGCTGGTCATAGCTCAATGAGAAGTGAAACTGTCAAGAAATGTCAAGGAATATCTGTAGAGTGTAGGCTTGATCGTGAGAGAGATTGATAAGATAATGATATTCTCCTTGCCCTCTCTACTTGGGCTTTTATACATGTGGGAATACTATTCTAGAATAGTCTACAGCAGTGGGGAATGTTCAACTACCTGGGAGCACCTTGTACTATGTGCCAGTATCTACTCTGCAATACCAACACTCCCCCTCAAGCTGGGGTCATACCCATATCTTTGGTATGCCTCTTGTGCTTGTCCCTAGGTAGCACTTTAGTAAGTATATTGGCTGTTTGGTACCTGTCAGAACAGTGACAGATCTACAACCTTCTTTTGGTTGATCTTCTCACACATGTAATGATGAGAAATATCAAAGTGTTTCATCTGGGCATGAAATTGGGGATTGTATGCTAGAGCTCAGGCTCCCTCACTATCTCTCATTATCTTAGTTGGCTTGGTTTGTCTGTACCCTAGTTCTGCATATAGTTTCTGTAGCCATATGCATTCTCGAGTACATTTAGCCAGCATGGCATATTCTGCCTTCAGTTGTTGACAGTGCAATTAATGTTGCTTCTTTGAGCCCCAAACATGCTCCCCCTTGAGCCAAGAATATGTAACCCATGACAGACACATGGTTCTCAGTATTGGCAAAGCTCACATCTATGTACCCTTGGAATATCTGGGTAGTAGTACTGCCCTTTCTCTGCACTATACAATATACCATAGTCTTTTGTCCCTTGTAGGTACTCAATATTCTTTTGGCTGCTACCCAGTGTCTTAAATCTGGGTTTTCTGTGAATGAGGCCAATCTATTTACAGCATAGGCAATGTCAGGCCATGTGGCAACTGCAGCATACATCAAAGATCCAATCAGGGAAGCATACTATTTTGGTTAGTCACTTCCTCACATTCCTGCTCCAGGAACATCTGAACTTTCATGTCTGCAGGTGTTTTTCACACTGTTCATGCTCTCTAATCCCTGCCACCCATAGTATAGAATCTATGTACCATGTCTGCCCTATGAACAATGTTCCTTTGGCCTGATGTAGAGATCACTAAGAAAATGGTAGGGGAATGGGGTCTGAAGGGTAGTTTGACCAGTAGGGACCCTGCTGAAGAGAGGAACTAGTAGAGAAAATAAAGAAAATGGACAGAAAACACTCAGCTGTAAAACCCAACAATAACTCTTAAATCCCCACCACTCCAGGGCTCCCCTAGAGCTGTCCTGACTTCACTCTCAAAGGCAGAAACAGAAAGGACTGCCACAGGCTGGTCACACCAGCCCTGTGCTCTCCAGCCTCAATAGTGGTGCTTGTTTTTTTAACTACTACAAACTCAAGTCCAAGACCAACTTTGCTTACTAATCAGCCACTTGCCTCGCACCTAAGTCCCAACCCAAGGTACAAATGGGGATCAAGCCCCTTAGAAAAATCAAAGAAAACCCTCTACCACTCTCTTACCACTCAATATCCTACTAGGAGTACTCTCTCCCTACATTCAAGGGGGTCTCAAATCTTGACTGTCTCAGTCACTTCCCCTACCAAGGGACTTAGGAAAGGGAAGGAGGAGGGAAGGACAGGGCTTCACCCACTTATCCAACACCAAATCAAGAGCTCAGAATGAGGCACAAAGCCTTTTTGAAGAGGTTGAGGGTCTATGAGCAGGTTGGTGCTGCTCTCAATGGGCTTGAGGGGAGACCTGAGGGTCTCAGGCAGCCTTGAAAGGAGCTTGAAGGAAGGCTTGAAGCCTGTTCAAGGGCAGACAAGGGTCTTGAGTCTCAATATATACCTAAAACAAACTATCAGACTTGTATGCATGGACTTTGTGCACTCAAGGTGCCCTCAGTAACTTGACAGTGTCCTTTAGACAGTCGACTATGAGTAGAATATACATATAACATGAAATAGAATCAAACCTATCCCCCCTTTTGAGGGGGGGTGACAAAAGCAGTAGGCTGGCACCAGCTAGGGTAGCAGCCCTCAGCTGGGCTGCTCTCAAGGGCTATCTCGAAGCTTTGAATCAAATACTGTAAAATTTCATCAGTAGTGTATGTACCTCTCACACCCTAGTGCACTCTCATCCTCATAGTGCCCTTAAGGCCAATAGCTTAGCTTGCATGAGCTAATGTATGTACTAAAATAAAGTGGACATGGGATGGCACACCGAGTTCCCATTACCTATCCCTGCTGTGATCCCTACCTCTCCTTTGGCAGCTGAAGGGTCTCTTTGAGACCACTGGTCCCCTTGAGGGTTCACTTGAGCCTCAGGCTCATTATTGCAAGCTCCTCTTGCTTATCTACACTTGTGTCTCTTGAACCCTCAAAAGGGTTTGTCAACCTTCAATTATCCTAATACCATGTAGTTGTGAGTCAAATGAAATAAAATGAAATGAAAAACTTGGGCTGTTGAGCTTGAAAGCCAGCTCACATCAAGAGGTACTTGGGGGCTCGCTTCCCCACTTCTTTGCTCCTTCCTGACATCCTAGACCCTTGTAGATACTTGCACCAAGCTTGTGCAGACTGTAAAAGTATCATCAACAAACAAAAAATTAAAAGAAAAGTGGTGGGGGTGCCTTCGAGCACCCAGGTAGTCAGCTGGCACTTCATGGCCATGGTGCAGTGATTCCAAAGCTTCATCTTCTTGCTTCAAGGCCTTGACTTGTCATCTGAGGCTTCAACTTGTCACTTCAAGGCTTCAACTCATTGCTTTGAGGCTTCAACTTGTTGCTTCGAGGCCAGACCTCCCCCCTCGAAAGCACAACCTGGGTATGGGGTGCTCTTGTCCTCCTCACATCCTCACCCTACCCACTCGATGACCATCTGTGAAACACAGGCCCTCAAATGAGGGTAAGGGGGCAATGAGGCAGAGCTAGGTTGCCCTAATTGAGGTGGGACTCCAGGGAGTGTCTTCTAGAAGAGACCAAGAGCACTCTGCTGGAGTAGACCTGTAATTATACCACCATAAATGAGATATCCACAAATGAAACTAAAATACTTGAGCCTTCAAGCTTGATGCTCAATATCAAGGGTACCACTGCTCCCAAGAGCCTATAACTGAGCTTTGAGGGGGTCTCATGCTGATCACTCTCCTTGAAAGCCTTTGTGTGCTGTGCAATAACATAATGGTGAGTATAAAACATCTAAGAGGAACATAAAAAAACACATAGGTGACACTCAGGTCTCATCTCAAGTGCCAGACAAGGCTCTGGGCTCACTTTGGCTTGATCCCAGCCTCAAAGTTTCAAATACTTGATGTAGCACTCCATAGAGCCTAGGATAGAGGAACTATAAGTGCACTGCATACAAACAAGAGTGGGAATATGAGTGAACAGGCCCAGAGTTCAAATGAGGGCCTGCTCACAACCTTCGAGCCTCTTGTTCAAAGCAGGGAGGTGCCTGCTTCCTCATACATGGCACCTGGGGTGTCCTGACTCTCAAGGCATCCCTCCTGGTCGGTTTTTGAGTGCTGGAAGTCACCACAAACTCAAGAATAGGACTCCACCCACCACAGTGGGGAGTCTGGACCTGTAGTGTCAGTATTTCAGCTGTAGAACACTGTACCTGTCCTCCATATACTTCATAGCCTTTAAATAAACAGTTCTCGGACAGGTAGGATGAACTGGCATAGATTTTCATTGTTGCATCATTGCAGGCATGGAATGTGAGTGAACGTGTGGCCTTTACATGTAGCAACATGGCGCAGGACTGCTTAGTCAGCTGACTAAGCATGCTCGGACTTGTAGTGTGAATCTCTACACTGAGGCTCGGAATCCATCCCTGTTGCAAATACATCAATAAAACTGTTGCACCACTTGACTTACCATTGCATTGAGTCATCCAAAAATCAGGTATGATATCCATTATCCTCCAAGTGACTGATTTTAGGGTTTTTCTTTGAGTTTTCTCCTCTGGTGGTTTCCTTCAAGCTACCACCCTTGATCACCTCTCAACCTCGACTTTTGGCTTGTTTTCTCCACCTCTATCACTTCCTGGTCGCTCTGAGGCCTCCCACAGGTCTTCCTTTGGCTCCAGTAGGGGCTTCTGGGCTTTGAGGGTGCATGCTGCTGCCTCAAATGGTTGCTCATCCACACCTGGCTTGTCTCGGGTGTCTTTGGGTTCATTGAGAAGGTTCTGGGCTGGAATATCAGTGTAGGGTGATGTGAGAGAATGGGAATACTTGGTTTGGGGAACTGGTGAGTCTCCCATCACTTCTGTTGCTTCAAGCTCAACTAATGCCCTCATCTCTAGCAACTTTCCTTTGCTTTGCTCCTTCAATTTCTCTTGTAGATGATCCCTTTGTACCTCAGCCATTAATGACTGCCCAGCAATATACAGTGACTCAAAAAACTGTCCAGATGTTTGCCACTTTTTCAAAGATTGGCCTGTAACTCTGTTCATACTTATCTATAAATCATGAAAAAATAGGGGTAGATAGCCATTGGTCAGGTGATCATGGACGCCAAATATGCTTATGATCATGTGACCCAATCTGTTACAATTAAATCCACAATGGCAAGTACTCATCTGGACAGTTTTTTTGCAGGTGGTTGGAAGTGTGGAGATGGCTGTGGCTGTGTTGAATTATGGTGTGGTGTGCTGAATTTCAACAAATTAATATAACTCTGTTATGAATATACATAAATCAGGTGCAACCTCTGGACATTATGCTCCCTATCCCCCATGAAGCCCATCTCCCCTGAGACTCAGCTAGCTGTGCTGTCTATGCTTCAAGATGGCCAATCTTGTCATCAAATTGCTACCAAACTCCACATTGGTCATTCTACTATCTCAGAACTTTGTTCTAAGGCCATCTCACCCCTTCCCATCAATGCTGGTGGTCATCCCTCTAAACTTACCAACCATGATCATTGTCATCTTGCTTGCCTAATCACCTCTGGGCAAGCAGATACTGCCACCCAAGTCAAGAAACTTGGTGGGCTTGATGTCAGTACCCAGACCATCAGGAATCACCTCAAGAAGGAGAACCTGAAGGCTGTTGTGAAAGCAAAAAAGCCTCAACTTCAGCCTTGGCATGTGTGACAGCACTATGCATTTGCACAGAAGTACCAACACTGGACTGAAGAAGACTGGGCAAGGGTTGTTTGGTCTGATGAGACCAAAATCAATTGTCTGGGGTCAGATGGGAGGCTCTGGGTGTGGAAAAAGCCAGGGGCTCCTCTTACAAACCAACATGTTCAAGGTACTGTCAAGTTTGGTGGGGGGAGTTTGATGATTTGGGGCTGCATGACAGTGCATGGAGTGGGTCAAATGTGCAGGATTAATGGGAGGATGGATGCAGCACTCTATACCAAAATTATGGGGGACCATCTGTTCCAATCTGTGGAGCAACATGGGATGGACTCCAATAACTTCATCTTTCAACAAAATGGAGATCCCAAGCATACATCAAAATTGGCCAAAAATTGGTTCAGTGATCATCATGTTGAGCTTCTAGACTGGCCTGCACAGTCACCAGATCTCAATCCCATTGAACACCTTTGGAATCACCTGAAGAAAAGGCTGGGAACCTACCCAGTACCCCCCAAGGGCATAGAGGAGTTGTGGAAGAGGATTGAACAGGAATGGAAGGAAATTCCCAGGGATGTGTGCCTTAATTTGATCAACAGTATGCCTAGAAGGGTTTCAGCAGTGCTTAGGGCTAAGGGTGGATACACAAAGTACTAGATATATTATACCCATTGTCATTTGGATATCCTGCAAAAAAACTGTCCAGATGAGTACTTGCCATTGTGGATTTAATTGTAACAGATTGGGTCACATGATCATAAGCATATTTGGCATCCATGATCACCTGACCAATGGCTATCTACCCCTATTTTTTCATGATTTATAGATAAGTATGGACAGAGTTACAGGCCAATCTTTGAAAAAGTGGCAAACATCCAGACAGTTTTTTGAGTCACTGTATTTCTCTAATCTGCCTTCTTTATTATACTTTCAAATGAGGACCCATCTGTTGGATACTGGCATCCTACCCTTTGGTAAGTCAGTTAGTTCCCACATCCCCATTCAGTATAATTGATCTATTTCTGCTTTGACAGCTTTTTCCCACTCCATCCATTCAGGCGAGTCATGTGCCTCCTTCAGCAATCTCAGGTTGTCAGGTAAGGCACTGTTTTCATTTAGTGCTGCATACACTAATGCTGTCTGCTCTGTAGGGCTACCCTCAAGTCCTCCCTCATCAGGGTCTCAAAGCAATTCTAGTGAGTTGTTGCTCTCATTTTCTGACAACTCTGGCATAGGGTTGTTGAGTGCTCAGTAATCCTTGACTACCTTGTGCCTCTTACTTTTCCTCTGGTAAGTGTCCTGTTCTTCTGCTGTCTGTTTTCATTTACTGATATGCTCTTGATCTCTTTTAGTTTCATCTCTTTTATTCTTGGTATCCTGCATGTCCTCATCAGCCACATTCCCAGGCTCTGGCTCCCCCTCACATGGCATACCATCTGGCAAGGTGGGTGGAGCATTTGGCATACTGACAGGATCCTTGAGGAAATGAAAATTATGGGACATTTTTATGGATCTTGTGTGGGTGTCATAGAAATGGACAGCCCAAGGACCATCCACAAAACCCATGAAGGTGAGTCTGGTAGACCTGGCATCAAGTTTATTGATACTGATGCCCTTGTTCATTATCCACACAGGGCAACCAAATTCTTGGAAGTGGGAAACATTGGGATGGTGCCCCATCCACCTCTCATATGGTGTTGCTCCCACCAATGCTTGTGTATGTGAGCAGTTTCATACATATGCCACATGGGTAATTGCCTCAGGCCAGAGGAATGCAGGAAGATTTCCTGCAATCCTCATGGTGTGAGCAAGTCCACCCAACATTTGGTTGAACTGTTCAGTGACACCATTCTGTGCTGGGGAGTAGGGTGCAGTGACCTGTAGGTCAATGCCTGTATTGCAGCACCAGGTGTGCAATTCATTATTGATATATTCTCTCCCATTATCAGCATGTACAACCTTCGTCTGGCACCCTAGCTGGCATTCAAGGTATGTGAGGTATTCTCTTAACTTAGCTGATGCCTCCCCTTTACTAGCCATGAATCAGACTTCACAGTATCAAGTTGTGTCATCAATAAATGATATGTACCATCATGTGTGCCCACATAGGGCTTCCATCCAAGCTGGTCCCCACACATCAGTGTGTATCATCTCACCCAGCTGTGTTGCTCTTGGCACAGACTTTTCTGGAAACAGTACTCGAGTCTGCTTAGCTTCAATACATGCAGGACAATCAATGATTGGAGATGGCACCACAGTAAGTCCATCTACTAACCACTCACATTGGAGGCATTGGAGTCCTTTGACTCCAACATGCCCAAAATGCTGGTGCCATTCATCCCAAGTATGTGCCTGGTATGTGCACTCTGCAGGTTCATACCTGTGGATGCATAGCTTGTATACTCCATCATATATATTAGCTATAGCAAATAGATTGTTATTTTGATTGTATAATTTCATTTCTCCTCCCCCAGAGGCTGAGGAGCTGCCTTCCTTATCAAGGCATGTTAATGAAATCAAATTATGTATGGCATCAGGGGTATACAATACATTCCACAAGGTAATTATGGAAGTCTTGTTACTTATTCATGCCTGTAGCATGACTGTCCCAACTCCATATGCTGTGATTGTGTGGTCTCTGATACCTTGGATCACCTTTTGTATAGGGATCAAATCCCTAAACAATATCTTGTCTTTTGCTATGTGTGCCATACTCCCTGAGTCAGCTACCCATGTGTACCATTCAATGTGCTCATCTATTCCTTTGTATGATACATTGAATGCATTATTGTATGTATTAGTACTACTACTACCAGATGTCCAGTTCCCATCTGCATGTAGTACCTGTTCATCATCCTGTATGTCATGCATAGGCAATTCTGTGATCAAGGCAAAATTAGCCTGCCCAGGTTTAGCCTTTTTAGGTGACCTGCCATGTTTTTTCCAGCAGTCATCTTCCATGTGACCTAACTTCTGACAGTAGCCACATTTGGGTTTCCCCTTGTGATGGCACTTGTCAGTAGTGTGATTGTTGCATCCACAGATACTGCAGGACTTAGTAGGCTCCTTCTGCTTGTTATTTACTTTCCTTTGAGTAAATAATGCTTGATCTTGTGGAGTACCCTGCCTGCATTTGTATTCATCCACTAGTACTACTGTGAGTTCTTCAACCATGACTGAATCAACACCTTTCCTGGCAATCTGGCCTGCCATATATGATGTGGTAAATGTCATCCAAGACTCTGGCATGTTTAATAATAGAATATCTTTAAACTCATCATCTGGGACTGGTTTCCCCATGGCTGATAGATCATTCTGCATCTGTTTGAGTTTATTAATGTGCATTGCAATGTTGTCACCCTCAGGACACTTAGCATTCAATAATTCTCTCTTAGCTATGAGAGTGGTTTGAATGCTGCATGTCTGGTGAGCCATCTTCAAATTTTCCCACATTTGTGCCACTGTCTCGGCATGCATAACATGGTCCATTTGTTGATCATCAATATTAGTCAGTATGAGGGTCTGTGTGATTAGGTCTTCTTCTTCCCACATTGTTATCTCAGCACTGTTGCTAGAGTCCTCCTCTGGCTTTGGACAACTTCCCACAGCATACTTAAAGACCTTGTGCAAGCATAGGAACTTCTGCATTTGAATCTGCCATGCATGCCAATTATTGTCTTTAAGCATATCTACCTTGTAAGATGAGATAGCACCAAGGTTTCATATCCTACTACTGGTTCCACTAGCATTATTTGTATTTGTTGTTACATTAACAAAGTCTTTGGCAACTCCTGACATAGTGACACAAGGTTTTATTTAGGTAGCAATAATTCAATAGAGGTTTAGTTTATAGCAGCAAGCTGGGCTCATAACCTGTTGAGTGAGAGCTCAATCATGGGAGTGATCAATAAGATAATTGATTATTCCCTTGCCCTATTGGCTCAGGTATTTATACTGTGTGTGAACAATATTCTAGAATAGTCTACTATAATAGAGAATATTCTGAAAGCTCTATCCCCCTTTTTGCCCAGCAAAAAGGGGGATAGAGCTACTTCCGGGGTCCTTCCCGTCAAATCCCAGAGCAAAAGTTGCATTTGGTTTTTTCCCCCAACTTTCGGAAATCGTTGTAAGGAAAAGTTGTTGTTTCGATATATGCTACGGTATTGAAGACATTGTGGGGACTAATAGAACTTAGTATTTGGGAATGGTGGGCAGAGAATGGTTAAGAACAAGACAGAACGACAGATGTAGTACATTTAATATCGTCGTCCACCCCTACCTCCGGGACCTTGATACGGGCCATAGTCTGGAGGGGGACGGCCAGCTGTACAAGAGTAAGCACCGATTAGTAACTTACGTCTTACTTCTTCAAGAAACAAAGAAATACGTACCTGTGCGAGGGGGTGGTGGTGGCGGCGGCGGGGTTGCCCTCCGCGTAACGCTCGGAATGACAGCATTGCGGAACAATGTCATCAGATCATCGACCCTAAATATCGGACCTGTACAGAGGAGAAAAGAAAAGGAACAATGGTTCGTGCGATCAATCACATCGTTCTTTCCATTGTAACACCAAAAAGGCGACAATTCACACGTCAAGGAATAGTATGTACTGACCATCAAATGTGGCAGGATTAGGTAACTGCCCAACGAACCACGATAAGACCGTAGGTAAGGGAGACGGCTTGTCTTCGTCTCGTTCTCTCTTGAGGTGTCCAAGTTCTCGGTCTCGTTCTTTCTCCCATCCAGCTGGGCTCGCGAAACGTCTTCGGTGGGGCGGCCCATCCGATCTGTCTCGATCACGCTCACGCGGGGGTGACAACGGCCTCTGACGTTTCGATGGTGGCCCAAAATCGGGCTTTACCGAGTCCTCTCTCCGCTTGAGGTCTGGTGACGAGTGTCTCTTGGACGTTTGAGTTTGAGGCACATGCGACGCTGGCGCCATGGATTGGAACGACTCAGTACGTCTTTCAAGCGACGCCACCGATGTGGCGGTGTTACCTCCTGCCGCGGGCTTCGCCATGGCAAACCCAAGATCCCTTGCTGCAATGGCGTCGGTACCCAGGTACGTGTGTCGTTGAGCGAACCGCTTAATAGGAGGGTCTGTCAAAGAAACGACGTCAAAAAACGCTCGGAAGCCCTTCCCACAAAAGCTGTGTATTGTCAGACTTACCTGTTGGATAAACTTCCGCAATCCGTTTTTCAAGTTTCTGCGCAGCCTCCAGATCACCAAACTGATACTCGTAACGTGCCCACCTTTCCCACAACGGTCGTGCCCGTTCGGGGCTAAATGCGGTAATGACGCGCTCGAAAAGCGCTCGTGCGTCTGATGAACATCTCGTAAGCTTGGGAACAGGGGAACACCGATTTACACAGGCTCACTGTTGTCGTCATTGACCGATATCAAGAAACCAAGATATCTCAACACAAACTCAATCTCGTCACCGAAACTTTCCAGACCTTTTTCAAAGATACGGCACGCCACTCCGAGACCGCCATCCTTGTTGCAATGGTATTCCATCAGTGCTGTCGGAAATTTGTCAAGTTGACTTGAGCGTTGTCGGTGCCTTCTCACACACCTGCAGCCTCATAAACCTCCCAGGGGGTCCATCGGTCTTTCCTGGCTTTCGCAAATACCGCTCGGAAAGTTTTGAGATCGTGAGCTCGGCGGGCGTATCGAATGTACATAATCCACACAAGACCGTATTCAGACCGGCGTTCTTGTAGCTCTTTGGACTTGGGAGGTTTCTCATCAGCACTCTGCGTAGCAAAGGACGAGTTGTTCGACACAGTCCCTGGTTCGATCGGTCCCGAAATGGTGGAGTTAGGAACACTCGTAGCCACAGAACGACCGGTGACATCAGACGAGAATGATGAAGTCGCCGAATTCACCCGGGCCTCAAGTTCCTCGAGCTGTACATGCAGACGGTCGATAAGCTTGTCGAACGTGGCGTGGACTTCAGTGTGTTCCTTGCGTGACTCTTGCATCTCAGCATACGCAAAATGAAGGAGGAAACTAGTCGGATTCGCTTCCATGCCGGCTTTCAAGATGTTTAGCGCTTCTTCTTGCTTACCAATGCTGTTTGTCCACACAAACGCCATATACCTTGCGGAAACCAATGAATTCGGGGAAAGAGCGCAGGAAGAAGGCTCACCAAATTTCACTGTAGTACCGCATACGAATGACCGCTTTGCGATAGACAAGCTGAACACGCGATACCAACGTGGCTTTATCTTTTTCTTCAAATTCGAGCGGGTTGTTTTCTTCCCATTTGAGGTAAGTTTTCCACGCTCCCACAAGTGCTCTTTCGGCTGCGTTGAACGTTGGTGCAGGCGGTAGATGAATTGATGGTCTGGACGAAGAGGATGGGGGCGGAGGAGGGAACAAGGGACCCAGATGTCTCTGTAATTGACGAAGCACTGTTCGGGCTTGCATATGGGACGGGGACAAATCAGACATAAACTTTTTAGCCTGCGATAAAGGTCAACACTCGGAGCGATGGTGGAACAGGCACACAGACAGTAATTTTATTCAACCCGTTCTCAAAGGTCTCAAGCTCAGACCACAACTTCTCGACATTCTCGAGCGGAATCTGAACTGCCCTATGATAGACCTTACGAAGAGCGTCCATCTTTTGTTGTTCTTCCCAAGTTGTATTCGTCTATTGCGAGATCAGTTGGCACCGATAAGCGTTGGGAAGATGACCATACCTCGCCAGCTTTGAGAAATTGGATGTAGTCATACCAGATCTCTCCGCTGTCTTTGTCTTGTCCGATGCGATTGAGTGCAAACTCGTAAGCTCGACTGACGGCTTCGCGGCTGGTTGGGGACGTATTCACGCGTCTGCAGATTTGAAGGTCGGATCAAAAACGCTGTGCGAGGCTGCAATCTGTTTGCCTGACTGACCTGACATATGTTATGTAAAACTTCCAGAGGTCAACTGAAGGTGAAGTTCTCAAGAAGCGCTTGAACAATTCCTCGGCGTACTGGAACAGTCCCGGACTCAAGAAGTGATTGAGATAGGCAATTTGCGCAGACGACTTGACATTCCGCTGTCAAACTAGGGCCTCTTGGGAACGAACGGAAGGTCATACCGTGTTGGGATACGTCTCGAGCAGTGCTTCGTAGGTTTGTTTGACTTGTTCAAGATCACCACTATTTTCAGCGATATCGACGAGGTGGTTCCAGCCTTCTGGGTCATGGGGATGTTCACGCAATTTGTCGCGCAGCACATGCCACTCAGACGGTGGGTCCATTGGAGTATCTTGAGGCGAATCATCTTGTGCAAGAGCGGGCTCGTGCCCGTTTTGAGTGGCCTCCATGATCGCCTTCGGGTTGAGAGCATTCAAAGCATTCAATATGTCTTCTGTGGGCTGGGTCTTGTCGCCATTGTAGCTGGTCTCTTGAGAGTTGTGCTCTGTGGGTGTTCCGTTGTCGTTCCTAACGACTGGTAGCTCAGACATGTCCTGGCCAGCTCGCAGTGCAACCGACGAAAAACGTTGCAAAATCAAAGGCCGACTTTTACGCCGTCCTGCCCTTTCCCACGCCTCGCCAGCGTCGATGGGCACCCCTGGGTGGCACTCTTCCTTGTTGTTGGCCTCGTAAGTAGTAGCCAGTAGTCAGTAGTAAAGTGTAGCATGCCACTGCGAGGCGTAGGTCATTCGAAGCTGGTCGGCGACGAGGCACCCTTCTTTGATTCCCTGGCAGAGCTCGATGCTTGGTTCACGCAGCCTCACTCCAAGTTGGCGGGCGTCTTCAAGTATCAGTCTCGTCCCTCAGAGCAATCGGGCAGTAGAGGGAAGTTGCTGGTAAGAGAACGGCGCTAGATCTATCTACATTTCTCGCTGAGATTCTCCCCCTGAAGGTGTGCCACGATTATAAAGTTGGTGACTCGCCGCATCGTTTATGTCACTGACAATTGATGACTCGGTTCGTCAAATGTGGATATCATCCAGGGAGGGTACACCGAATCGCCGTCCAGGATATGCTACTCGTTCAACTTCTGGTCCCTGTGTGACACGTTCGTCTAGTGCGTACCGCTCTCTTGTTGTACCCTCCAGGCCAGTTGACGCGCGCGGGCCATAAAGCTTTTCGCATCATCGCATCACCGTTCCCCCGTCGGGATGGATCAACGCCGCCCATAAACAAGGCGTGAAAATGCTGGGAGTTCTGTGAGCAAACTTGTCGATACTATGTGACCGTCTCCATTCAACTCTAGATCAGGATATTAGAACACTCGGAATCAAACGCAGACGGCCTCAAACTTTTGTTGGGGAACGTTCCTAGCCTTTCCACGGGCTCGCCTGCAGTGAATGGAAGCATTCCCATCTCTGCGCACTATGCGTCTTGCCTAGCCGAGCTAGCCTTTCAACGCGGATTCGATGGGTACCTCCTCAACTTCGAGTCCAGTCTACCTGGTGGCACCGAACAAGCACGCGCTTTGACAGCATGGATCACCCTATTGAGAGCGCAGCTCCGTTCTAAAGTCGGTACCCACGCAGATGTGGTTTGGTAGGTATTCTACTCTTGGATCCGTCCCACGCATTGATGGCAATGCAAGGTACGACAGCGTGATCATTACCGGGAAGTTGAGATACCAAAACAGACTCAACCATCGCAACTTGCCATTTTTCCTGGCTTCGGATGCACTTTTCACCAACTACTCTGTAAGGAGTGCTTGCATCCAAGATTACGCGAATTGACCGATCACCGCACACACAGTGGCCTCCTCATTACCCGGTCCTCGAAGCAGGTTACTTTCTGACCATCGATCCAGTCGTGTTGGGCAACTCACCCACAGCTGAAGCTGTTCCGACGAGGGTGAAAACCTTACAATCGGTTATGACGGGAGTCGATGTCTGGGGTCGCGGTCAATACGGCGGTGGAAGATTTAACAGCTATAGAGCCATCACTCATATCGATCCTCAATCTCTTGGACTCAGCGTCGCACTCTTTGGACCGGGATGGACCTGGGAATCTGAAGAAGACAAACTTGGTTGGAATTGGGAACGATGGTGGGACTACGAACGCAAACTCTGGATCGGCCCTCCTCACCCCGGCGAAATTGTACCGGTTCCCGATCCTCCAGAACTCCCTGATAATCTCCCTCCCTACAACGAGGGTCCATTCAAACCCCTGAGCTCGTTCTTCACGAATGCACCACCCCCTGATCCAGTCAAATCTGCGTTCTTCACTTGCTTTTCTCCCGGCGTTGGTTGGTCTTGGTTCGTTAACGGGATGAATGTCTTGCAGACCGAGCAGGGCTGGACGGACATAGACAAGCAGTGTTCTATTGGTAACCTCGCCTGGCCCCGACCCGCTTTGCAATGGGAAGGCGACGAGAGGGACGAGGACTTGCCCACTGCATCAACCGCATTTGATATGACCGACGGATGGAACGGCGGTAACACTTTGAAGATTTCAGTCGCATGCGGAGGCAGCGATGCGGACGATGCGTTCTTCCAGTGCATCTGGTTACCCGTTCAGTCTTTGGCGATTAGCCCGGGGAGGCCATACGAAGCTTGCATTGTGTACAAGCCCGGCTCGGATGAGAGTGTCGACCTTGATCTTACTGTCATGGTCAAACTTCTTTCTGCAGAGGAAGAGACTCAATTGACGGTTGGGCAGGCCATTATGACTGATCTTTCGCACGGCTGGTCCAAGCAGGAGCTGACATTCACGTCGGAGTCAACCTCAGGCCCGGTATCGATTGCCATTGGCCTCGTAGTCGGCTTCGTACCAAAAGACCCTTCTTTACCATGCAACTTCGCATTATCGCTCGGCAAGCTCGCAGTATACCCTTCTCCACCGACTCCACCGATATCAGTGGGCTCGCCCTGCATTTCATGGGTCCATTTTACCCCCGACTCCGCTGTGGATTCCTTAGCTAAATTGGTCGGCATCTTGACGTGGGACACTGCCCTCACTCTCTCGCCAATGCCTCCGATAAACCAGTCCAACATCAATCATCCTGAAGACTCACGCCCTGCCTGGGTCTTAGACGGTGCCCTCCCCCAATCCCTTTCCTTCCTTTACTTCAACATCTACGTCTCCGCTTACATGAGCGATACTGACTTGTCGGATTTGCCCCCCGCCACGTTCATCGGCACCACTGGGCTCAGCGGACATGCTAACCGCTTTCACGTTGAACCACAGTGCCTGCCTCAGGGATTGGAAGAGAAAAGATGTCTTAGGTTTTATGTCCAAGGTGTTACAGATCTCGGGGAGGTTCTTCCTTGGGAAAGATGTGCGTTCGTGGACTATACCCTCAAGTCATGAATGATGTTGCGAGAGAAGTCTTAGTGGTCAAATACCCAGTATATGTAGAAACAAGACCATGTATTAGTATGGAAACAAATGCTCAGCAGTAAGATACACCTAACACGAACAACACGTACATAAACCAGAAATCAACGTGTCAAAATGGAATGCAAAATCGAAGGTTCAACAACAACAGACATTCGGATGCAAGAATCACAAAATAAATCGGCTTTACGCGTCTTTCACAAGTTTCTGAATCTCCTCAACACCTTCATCGACCGCCCAGAACGCTTCCCATTCATCCCCAGCAGGGGCGGCAGTATCCACAGTGGCAGGTTTGATATCCCTGGTGAGCGATGTGCACTGCTTGATATACTTCTCCTTCATCTCTCGGTTCACTCTCTCCGCCTCCTTGGCTTCCTCGCTGCCTCGCCATATCGCAAGCTCCAGTATCCGCCTCACTATAGTGCGCAGAAGCATGTATCCGTGCGACGCGAGGAGCGCAACGAGAAGCGCATGGCCAAGCAACTCTTTCGTCGCCGCCAACCCATTGCGTCCCTGTCCATGATGGTGATGGTGAACATGAACCCCGTGCATGTTCATCTGAGTGCTGAGCTCGTGGTCAGGAGGACGGAAAAGGTACACGAGCGCCGAATTTGTAAGGGCAGAGAGCCACACCAAGAACGATAATGACTCCAGCCAGGGTCCAATCGTGTCCGTGCGGACGGGTATCGGCCGTCTCGCATGCGTCGCGATCTTGAAAGCATCAGAACGCGCCTCGATGTAATTATTGAGCAACGCCATGAGAGGAGCCAACGGCCAAATCGTCGACCACAACGCGATATAGCCAAACTGCGTCACCATCTCTCCGTAGTCTTCGAAAACGTCGTATTCAGGGCGCGTCACCTCACTCCGCACGATCTCGAGGAACTCGCGTTCTTCTTTAGTCCGCTTCTCCGGAACTTGACCCTGGTTTTGTCCGTGTACAACGGAATCATCGTCAAAAGCAACGCGCTTCTTCTTCGCCCTGCCATTGCGAAAGCTTTTTCCACTCCGGAAGGATTCGATAGCTCGCAGAACGTATGGCAACCCAATCTCTATAAAGTTGTTCACCACCTGGTTCGTCACGATAAAGGCGAACATCTGTTCTTGTAATCTTGAAGGGTTCAGCTTCTGTCGCGCATTCTCCCTATCGGCTTCGAACAGGTTGAGAGCGGACACTTTGCCTACTATTTTCTCCCCTCTACCACCACCCGAACCGACCTTGATGGTATCGTTCAAGTTGAGGCTAAACCGTTCAAGAATGATGGCTGCATGACGACTCCCGGAGAAAATATGCTGCTGCACAAAATGCATGACACTTTCCCCGAAAGGCACATACACGAATGCGGATAGCGCGAGGCCGAGGTATGCGTTCATTGCGGAGAGCGCGAACACCTTGATCGCCAGCGAGTTACTGTGACTCGATCGATGTGCGTGGTTCTCCCAATCCGTGAACCGCTTTGCGTGTGCCTTGTAACTGGCCATAACCTTGGGCACGAGCGCCATGAACAGGATCGTGGGTGTGAAAGACTAAGTAGGGTCGCTCAGCAAAACAAGCTGTGATGACACGGTAATAGAGAAGGTAAACTCACGACTATCTGGTGGCCAGGGCCTTTGTATAACCGTGTTACGAACGCTTCGAACACGAATATCCCCGTCAAAATGACCGCTAGGACACTTGCGAAAAGTAGGATAATCGGTACACTCGCAAGCCTTCGAAATTCCTTCTTCCACCAAGGCAGTCCAGGACGATAATCCGCCCTTCGTTTTTCGACTCGGAAAGATCCACGAGTACACCACCTTACGGAGAGAATACGTTCTTGCAGGGCCCACCACTCCACGAATACGACAGACCATACCAGTAGGAGGGAAGAGTAGAGTGCCGAATATGGTGTCCCGAAGAAGTAAAACACGAGGCCAAGCACAGCCGGGAACATGAGGGCACGCGTGTAGGCCGTCAGGAAAAAGAAATACAGGGCAACTGAGTCGCCAAACTGGCGTCGTTATCATCAGAGCAGGAGATTATAGGTCACCTTGGATAAAAAGCGCATACCTGGTCTCTTATTTTGTCGAGTTGCACCGTTGCATGCCTTGTCCATAGTCGTATCCAATGTTCGTTGAAGTCGTGATCGTGAAGCGCCATGACGGACTCCACGAGGTCCCATTCTGTGCATCCAGGTATGATCCCAAGACCTCCGTCTTGTGGAGTAGAGCTGATAAACGCATGCACTAGACGTATTCGGTCAGCCGGTGAGAGTGGCGCCGCATCCAGGTCTTCCTCTGCGGACGGCAACCTCGACATGGGCAGGCCATACAGGAAGTCAGAGTATCTGTCAGAACCCAGGCTGAGTGGGATTTCCGTCGTGTCACGAGACCTAGTGGGGGGCTTACCGTTCGCAATGCACCAGCCTAGATAGTACATTCTGCGGACAAGTGACGAGTATGAGTAGTTGACCCTGATTTTCTCCGCTCCTCCCGACTGCCTTGAGACCTGCTCTATTGAGTGTGTCAATTAGAGCAGTGTATTGTCGTTCGGCTTTCAGTGCATTCTGGCGCACTTGGTCCTTCGATAGGGATGTCACCTTCACTGGAGAGATACGAAACACGATGACAAGGTCCACACGAGGTGGCATGGTTCGTCGCGGAAACAGATCCCAGCAGTCGCACTAGGCAAGTGAGCAAGATGCACACAAATTTAGCCTCCAGGGCGCCTGACGCCTGTTGGAGACCACCACTATGATCCACTGCCAGGCATCCGGCCCCACTCTGTTGACACTTATTTACAGCGGCGCCTATCTCAGAAGCAAGAAAGGCGAATTCTTTCATACATACACAAAAAATGACACTTCGATATAGGTAGCTAAAGTATCAGAGCATGGTTAGGGCATACCAGATAAACGCCACATGTCCCGACATGAGTTTTAAAATTTTGAGCCAATCATCAACGGGCATATGGGTGATAACTGTGCTGACCACGTTGTGCAGCCCGTTGCGGGCCAACACCTGGCCCACTACCAGGCCCACCGGGTCCTCCTTGCGCTCCACGTGGGCCCCGAGGAACATTAGGTCCTAGGCCGTTCGGGCCAGTTGGAGGACCACCCTGCGCTGCTCCTTGGCTACCCCTGCCCATCCCACCACCTGACACGCCACCACCGCCGCCGCTACCACCCATACCTGTCGCACCCGTACCGCCCATGCCGCTTCCCATACTACCACCCATACCGCCGCTCATGCCCATGCCTCCCATTCCGCGGCCCATTGCACCCATACCTCCCCCAAAACCGCCTCCAAAGTTCCCTCCACCCATACCGCCCATCATAGGATTCATACCCATACCACCCATCATACTTGCACCACCTGCAAGCTGGAACATTCGGGTGTACAACGCCGCCAGAGCTTGCGGGTCAAACGGAGTGTTGCCTGCAGACGGACTCGTCATCCCAGTGCCCATAGCAGCTGCAACGTTCGTAGCACCGCTTGTACCAGCACTGGGGCTGAAATTCCCGCCGCCTTGCGCACTGAAACCACTTGCTCTTGTGTCTTCGTTGAAGTGGTCACGCTGATACCGAGGTTGTGCTAATTTAACATCAATCTAAGAAACCCACGGGTCAGTATGAAGACGGGATGGGACTTGATCTTGCCTTACAAGTTTACCATCAATCTCTAATTTGCCGAACCCCAGGAATGGTGTTACATCCGTATCCTCAAACGATACAAAACCGAAGCCTTTGCTTCGTCCGGTCTCACGGTCGAGCATGACCGTAGAATCAATAACCTTGCCGAACTGGGAAAAGAAATCTCTCATCGACTCCGATGTGACGCTACCAGGTAGCCCGCCAATAAACAATTTCGTAGCACGCTGGTGCTCCTGACGGGGTATTGCCCGTTTTGGGTCGATCTAAACAACGTTAGCGGCCATGAGCGCCCAAGGTCCCTGCCAAACATGAGGCAGGACGTACGATTTTGCCGTCGAGGAAGTGCTCTCGGACCATAACCGCATTGACGCTCGCAGGGTCTTCGAACGTTAAGAAGGCGAAACACCGTGAACGCCCGGCAGCATCGCGCATGATAGTGCACGCGTCTACTTTACCGAACTGCGTAAAGTAGTTCCTGAGGGACTCTATTCAAAGCCTATTTAGTGCTACTGAGCGGTACAGAAAATTGATAATGATGTAAGTACCATCGGTTGTATCCCAGTTGAGGCCGCCTATGAACATCTTGCTATAGATAGTAAATCCAGGGTCGGACACGCAGAAGCAGCATGGATAGTTGGGCACGGACGCAGGCACGTCGAAGGATGACGTCGAAAAGACATGCAAAGAGTAAGGTTGCTATTAGTTATCTGTTCAAGGACAGGAGACGTTATAACAGAGAGAAAATGAGAGGACGCTACTGTGTCTGCTAGCCTAGCCTATGTAGGCTAGACGTAGGGAAGTGGATACGGTAGAGCTAGCCTAGTCTTAGTCGACAGAGCTGAGTAGCTAGGCGTGACGACGACGTGACCGACTACAGAGCTAGTTGACTGGTGAGCCAACAATGTCCTTGTGACAACTCCACAAGTTTTACGACAGCAGTAGCGACCGCCAAAAGATCTAGTTTTGGATTAGTGAAGGCACGACCTCGATGACTCACCCTTCATCCTTCATCTCAGAGGGTCGGATACTTCGTTCTGGGATATGCGGTCGATCCGACTTCAGACTATCGGAAGGTTGGGGCTGTTGATACGTGGGAATTTGTTGTGGCGTTGACGAATAGGATGTTGGGCTTGAGTGAGTCGGAATGGGTTGATATGTCGGTTGGGTCGTGGGTTCCGACTTTGGCCGTTGGGTAGCTATCGTGCTTGAAAGTGGTTCTTGCTTGGCTTCTACTTGAGGAGCCGCGGTGGTTGCAGGTGTTTCGGTCGGGACATCCGATGATTTCTGAACGTCAACGTTTAGCTCGACCGCAAAGTTGGGCTCGTCATTTCCATATAAATCTGCAAGTAAACCATGAGCTCAATCCGCTCTTCAACGGTAATAGCAACGGCGTACCGCCATAGAGGTCAGCGTCGAGCTCGGACATGACGACGACGTGGAGAGATGGTGGTCAGAAACGAAAAACTAACAAATGCCAAAACAGCTTATGTCATCGTTTGCCCCCTCTTCTTTCCCACGGGCGGTGCGGCGGTCCCGCCTTTCCTAGCACAGCCTCTTTTTTCCGCGGGGATTCGCTGGGGTTGGTGACTCGTACATCTTTCGTGTAGAGGTGACGACTTGTCGTGAGTTCTAACGCAGGTCACGAAGTTCCGTATCTCCCTTTTTTTTTCACCATGACCCGAATACAGGATCGCAAAGTCGTCGGGATACTCGGTGAGCTCCCCCATCTCTGTGTGGGCCGTCGGGATAACCCGTTGATTCTTCTCAGCCCTCCAGGGCGCTTTTATTGAGCATCAAATAGCACTCCAAAAGATCCCATCTGCAAGAAAAATCAATGTCTCCCTTGTTCGTACTCCAGAAGATCTCGCAAAATGTGATGCCTTGATAATACCGGGCGGAGGCACGTCGCGTGTTCCTCCGATGACTCATCGTCCACCGACCCCCTCACAGAGTCAACCACTATCGCCCTACTAGCGAAACTAGCTGGCCTTCTTGAACCACTCCGCCAATTCTCGAAGACAAAACCTATTTGGGGAACATGTGCCGGTGCCATCCTCCTTGCCCAGGTAGTGGAGAACACTAAGCGGGGCGGACAAGAACTCCTCGGAGGCATCTCTGTGACAGTGGCTAGAAATGGATGGGGATCCCAAGTACGAACACAGTTTTTATTGGCATCCTTGGAAACTTAGGTCGGATGAATTAGGTCGAATCCTTCGAAGCACCCCTGACTGTAGCTGACTTGGATGATCCGGAGAAACCATTTACTGGGGTCTTCATTCGTGCACCCGTATGCCTTACTTTTATGGCGCTCTCGCATGCATCTAATTTACCCCACTCAGGTCATCCTCGCCCTCCACCCCACTCCCGATGCACCACCAATACAGATCGTGGCTCGTTTGCCACTCGGGTCTGACCCAGCGTCACAGACTACACACCTACAAACTGGGCCAGAGGACCCTCGCCTTATTGTGGCAGTCCGCCAGGGAAAGCATTTGTTAACTACTTTTCACCCTGAACTCACCAAGGACGGTCGGCTCCATGAATATTTCGCAAAGAATTGCATATTTTCGTCGCACTCGATATGAGGGCTGTTGTAGACAATTTATATTCGCCATAGAGAGATAGATGTAGATGATCCCGTGCTACAAATGGTAACGTTCTAGCCTCTGCCTCTGGCTGGAGCATGGACGCATGGAGACCCAGGAACAGAGCCCAGAATGTATTGTTTGCGAGCGTTTGGTTCTTTGACTTCACAAGCCTTCGCAATGACATCATTGGGGTAACTGTCCGTTAGACCTCCAACAGCTCTGGTACACTTCATCTTCTACTCCCATATACCTGCAACAGCCATCACAACGTGTTCCTTTTTCTCAGATGGATTCATTGCCGGTGGACACGTCCAATCCTGCAGTAAGGGATTACCTCGCTCTGATTCGGTGAGTGTGTTGTCTGTCTTAACGGGCTCAACATTCGAACGGACCGGACCTGCAGTCTTCAGGTCCTCACGCCACTCTCTCTTCTTATCAATATCGTGACTGTGTTAGTATGTGCGACGATCGTCAAACCGACAATTGGTAGGCCTTACCGTAGTGCTCGAGCTTCGATCGATGTCGTTCTCACATTTTCATAATTCCAGGTGACATCATAAAGTTGTATCCAACCTCGATCACCTTCCGTCCTAGCCTATTGGCGGTTTATGTGATGGTGATATACTTAGCGCAGGTTGGATATTGCGTTTTGCTGGTCTTTGCTAGAAAGGCGGAGACGAAGGTAAGCATTGGGTATGATCTGTTTGAGGATGCAAGTCTGAGAGCCCTCGTTGTATGCTTATTACAGAAAGCCCTGGTCAAAGCAGTGGGTCTTTCACTGGTACTCGCTAATTGGACCATGGCCTTCTGGGCGATAGCATGGGTAAGTTCCGTCTCCCTAATGGACGTTTACATGATGCTCACACATTGAAAAGGTGCTGCAATTATTCCTCCTCTCTACTATACTATTGGGCATTCTTGTAGTCCTTCTGGCATACTCCAACATCGTCCTCCTAGTATATCATACGCCGTCGACTGACCGCCCAATCGACATGATGCTTATACACGCACCGCTTCGATTCTTCTTCGTTCTCCCGCTGTCGCTGATGTTTCCCTACTCGCTGTTGTAAGTAATCCGGCTCCTTCAACGAAAGCAATATTCTTATTATAAATGCCTATCTAGTATCACGTTGGGTCTCACATACTCACCCAACCATCCGGAGTACTACGATCGTTACGCCTGGCCAGGTTTCGCTACCGTACTTTCAGCGAACCTGCTTGGATTGGCAGTGGTACTCACCAGGAGAGATATTACCTGGGCTGTCGCGGCGACCTGGATCTGCATCAGCGAGTGGAGTGCAAGGCCGAAGCCTATGCCAGTTTATGTATGTGCCTCGTGACTCTTTTGCACACGGTTGTCTGAAATAATGTATTGATTTAGGCGACGACGATACTGTTCACCGTGCTTCATCCTCTGGCTCTGCTGGCAATTATGATGTATCACTTCTTCTTCCAGAAGAGACGCCACGGGCCTATCGCATTACCGGCTGATGACGATGATCACCATAGGCCGCTTCGAAGACCACGGGAGGTGGACTCGAATGCTTGGGCGTAGGCTTTTCTTCCCCGAATTTTGAATGTTGATGCCGTGGGGAGGCTCCCGATGCGTCACTTATGTTTTGAAAATGCTTTGGATACTGTTTACACTAGTAATATGTATGAAAATGGATGAACTTCCGAGCGCCGTAGTGTAATGCTCCTGTAATGTAGTGTTTTTGCTCGACAATTACTCTCACAGGTTGGCCATCAGTGAAGTGACCAAGGTCTTTCTTATATTTTCGTCCTTTCACTAGTCTGTGCCAGAAAGTACTGTGTAAGACTGCATTTATATTGTGTATCCAGCTATTGTTGATTCCCTCGCGCAACATTCAATTCATCGAGCGTTTCGAGACCCTCTTACTAGTAGCTGGTGAGGACCGTCAAGACGTTTTTGACGGTCAATCCACCAACGAGTACGAAATCCGGGAGTACACGAACCAAATCGTACTGGTTTCGCAAGAATAGTGTCAACGAGACGATGATGCAACAGCAACTGGAAATTGTACAGTAAACTTGCAGCGCTACCGCGTGCCGGATTTGTCAACTTGAACAAGCTTATGTTGTCCTGTATCACCCACCAGGTCACGGAGGTCAGACTGCGAGGCTCCCTCACTAGCTCCTCACGTTACGCATTCGAGATTCATGCATTGCGACTGACACCCCTCAAAGTCACATTGTCGGTTAACCTTAACGAGGATGTTGGCAGATATATTCTTGTTCGTCCTTGGCATTCAAAAGCACTCCCGTAGCGATGACGATGCTGGATGGGAACTGATGGAACAGCTGAAGCAGTCATTCCACGCTCTTCTACTCAAGAAACTGCCTCATAACGAGTACAGGAGAGTCGCGAGCGATTGCACGATTACTGCGTGTCCCCAGGATGTGAACAGTATCTTAGATAGTCAAGTGCTGATTCCGGAGATTGTATAACTTATGCTCGTGATGAACCCTCTTTACTTGCCGAGTGCTGCTCTATGTTTTGTCGTAGGGTGCGTATTCCCGGATTTTGTCTGTGTATTCGTACGGGCACCCAAAATTTACCCCCAAGGTTTTCTCGAATTCTTGAAAACCGCCAGTAAATTCGAATCGGCGATGATTGCATACATACACCCAACTGCGGGTGTACTGTATCGTGGAAAAACAGGACTTTGTGAAGATGCTGGGAGGGCTGGTTTGGACCCCTGTCTGAATGGTACGGGGGTGGCACCCTTTCCGGTCATCAGGATATACAATCCACTGGTCTCGGACAGTGTTGCACAGTATGTCAGGCCCACACGGCGTTGGGCGCTGCGACGTGTGGAACGCTCTCACCTTCCCATCCTACATCGTCTACCCAAACCACGAAAGCGGGTTCACTAGTGTGGAATATCGATACACCCGATGGAACACCAGAGCGCTTGGAAGTGATGAGGATGCCCACTTCGCACGTGTTATGTTTGGAAGGCGTGAATGGTCGATTGTGGGCAGGTGGAAGGAAAGGTATGGTTTCAGCGTATGATACGGTCCTCGACCCTGGGTGGCGATAAATTGTTGGTAAGCCTATGATGGACTTCCCGTTTCGAAATCGATCCTGATTACGTCTGCGATTGAGAGTGGGAAGGTTGTGCGCGGCAAGCGTTAGACGGGATGAGTACATGAGGCCTTGGGATGGGTTGCTGGGGAGTGACTGAGCAGGTGAGTGGGACAGGGGTTGGAAGTCGCGCATACATGTCATTTCGTTTTGCTCACTCCGCTTTTCAATGTAAACTAGGAATTGCTCAAGCGGCACTACGCGTTTAGCAAGTTCAGGAGCCTTGACGTACTCGTCGTATCTTGGAACGTGAATGCGGCCAAGCCCATCGCGGGGAATGTGCAATTCGCAGAAAGTGTTCCAAAACATGCGCGGTCCCGACACCATCGCTTCGGGTTACAAAAAGCCGTTGATCTAGAGGACCAGAAGATGGCGGCTAGAACTGTTAGAGGAAAGAGGAAAGGCGAGGGTAGAAAGATTTCTGAAAAGGCGACCTCATCGTATAAAAGGTGGCATGATTGTCATATATGGTCACTCATACAGGGAGGGGTATCGATGAAGGATGTCTCCATTACCATCATCGAGCGTGGAATGGGGTGGGTGGTGTGGGAATAAGGTGTGGTTTTGGTTCGGTGAAGGTTGTGAAGGCTTGCGGTGGGGGGGTAGTCTTATGGACCCCGACGGCAGAGAGCAATCGTCGCGCGACTTGTCGTAGACAACTCGTTCATATGCTTCATTAACTACCGTTTGACTCCTGGTCAGGGCCATGTGTGCCAGCGGAGCGCGGCCGCAGTAGCTATGTTGGAGGAGGAATCCCTGTTTCCACCATCTGACGCTGTCAAGGAGTTCATTACGTATGTGGGCAGTAGAGGCGGGTCGATGGTTCTAGACCATGAAATTGTCTTTGTTAGTTGCTGTGCATTGTGCATCTCGGTCTTGGGATGGGTTGCTGGGAAAGACGTCGTTGACGCTATCCTGTCCGGAGAATTGAGGTCGACGTTCATCCACGATCAATTGTTGAAAGACATGAAACATAATCGGGGATTCCGACTACGAGCAATTCAAAAACGACCACTGACATTCGTGCCAACGTATAGATACGACCAGCAACCCAATTCGATACGTCCGCGAAAAGACGCGTACCCCATGGTGCGATCGAATCCTATGGCGATCTTGGGATCCACAGTGAGTCGTCCAGTTCAACTAGCAACGGGAAAGAGCCAACGTATCCGACCACTGACCTATTTCTGCCGCGTTCAAGGTGACGATCAAGTCTGTGATACAGGATGGCAGAAGATGGAGGTGGATATGGTCTTGTTGGAGGGTGCGAGAGGATTTTATGTGCAACGGGCTAGGACGTTGATATAGCGAAACTCCTTTGTTGTTGGGGAGGAATGTAAGGACTCATATGGTCAGTACTAGCTTTGGGCTGGTTGCCCGTCCAACCAGGCTTGAGTCCACATTCTGCCCTGTTTGGTGAATTACCGCCAGGGCCCGCACCATCCTTTCAACTTAGACCTTGATCAATGGATGTCGCGCAACGAGTGAGGAACACCTTCCGCTTCTAGTTCGGGTGCCTCAACAGGGTGCGTACCACTATCGGGCCCTTTGGCCGTCCAACCATTGTCACTAAACAACTTCCTTGGTGGTCATTGATGTACATCCCAACCGTGATCAACATCCTCCAGGCATCCCTCTCCCCGCTGACTAGGATCTTTGGGTTTGGCGGCCCCACTACCAGTGATATCCACTCCGTGCACGGCTGGAACCGATTTGGAGTTCTCTCGCCGTATCATGATAGATTGCACGTCCATGGAGTGCAAGCAGATTTGCCTGCTGATTGTACTGTTGATCAGGTCGTGTTGGTATGTTTACTAGTCCCCAATTTGTATACCGCGTCGTTTACTACTTGAGAATCCAGTTACACCGCCATGGTTCTCGTGGACCCGAGGGAGAGGAAAACTATATCAATAAGTTAGTCGAAACCCTTGATAACTCGACCATCCCGAATCATTTACCACCCAACTTGCAATTCTTGAAATACGGTTACAAGTCGGACCTCGTTCCAAAAAACCTGACAATTATTGGTCGCCAACAGCTGTTTGACCACGGCGTAGAGTAGGTGTTGTGGCATTGATGTGTTCTGCAGTCTGACTCGTAGCCGCCAAGGTTTGCACTCGACTACCCTGATTTTTCTACGGACTTCGTTGTTTCGAGCACCACTCAGAGAGTCATAGATTCTGCCTCTTACTTCATACTAGGCATGTTCGGCCGAGGGGTGGACATCGTGACAGTGGACAAGCTTGGATTACCTGTCAATTGGATACTCCCCTGGGAGTCCTGTCCAAAGTTCAGCCCGTGGGTAGAACTCGAGGTAAGCTGGGGTCCAATTAATGTTGTAAGTCCTGATATGATGAGTAGGTGTAGGCCGAACGAGCCGTGTGGGCGAAGAAGTACATCCCGCTGATCAGGCAACGACTCAGCGCGCTCCTTCCTGGCGTCGAACTATCCGATGAGGACGTTCGCGGGGCGTTGAATGCGTGTCCGTACGATCTCGCCGCTTATAACGCGTCTCCATGGTGTGGTGTATTCGAGCCCCATGAACTAGCCGCCTTCGAGTAAGTCCAACACAAGAGTTTTAGAAGCAGCTTACCGACTGTTCCAGTTACGAGAGCGACCTTATCAGTGATGGGATAAGCGGGTACATATCGAGAAATGATGCTGGGCCTATTCTTGGATCTGTGTACATCAACAAGTTGATAGAACGGTGAGCTCTGCTGTTCCTAGCGGAGGTATTGTTAAACTCTTTCGTCACAGTTTCAGCAATGCTACTGATGACGCTCGGCAACTTTATCTCGAATTCGGACATGACGTTACCATTCTGCTTGTGTTATCCGCTATGAATTTGAACAAGTAGGTTTTGCATGTTTAGACGATGGCCATCTTTCATACTTTCATTCCAGGGACGTCATTCCTCTCACACCTGAGTACATGCCCGTCGACCGTAAGTTCCGCGGATCGGAGCAGTCCCCATTTGCTGCGAGGATGATCTGGGAGAAGTTTACTTGCAAAGACTCGTACGTTACGTGAATCTCGCTGACCCCGGCTTACGGCTTCGCTAATTGGGACATTAACGACCCAGCTTCCAAGGCCCTCAGGTCCGTTTACTGCTGAACGGGGAAACATACCCTTTGACACCTTGCCGAAAATCCCTCCAAGACTTGAGATTTGGGACTTGCTCGCTGAGTGAGTTTGTGAAAGCGAATGCATTCAGTACCAACATTCGTTAT
This sequence comes from Pisolithus marmoratus, assembly GCA_024613145.1. Classification (NCBI taxonomy): domain Eukaryota; kingdom Fungi; phylum Basidiomycota; class Agaricomycetes; order Boletales; family Pisolithaceae; genus Pisolithus; species Pisolithus marmoratus. The sequence goes on along the minus strand of JANFAE010000481.1, from coordinate 43,642 downwards.
GGAGACGAGACCTGGAACGCTGCTTGCGTCGTTGAGCACTAGGGACTTCTTTTCATAGTTCATCAACGACTCGTTGCAATTGTCAGCTTGAATATCTGGCTGCAGTCTTGTCAATAGTATACTACTCTATTACATTCTTGGAAGAGTCTGGTCCGCTGCAACGTTCGCCGAAATTAATGGTATACGGGATGCCCATGAAACATCCGCTGGCCCACGTTCTACGAAGGCTTTGTGCTGAGGATGGCGGCTCGCAAGTACGCATCCTCAAGTACCACCACCTGTTAAGCGGATCCACATCTACCAGATACTTGTGAGTTGAGCGAAGCATGAAGCGTGAGATGGCTGCACACACCAACTATCACATATATCCTTCATCCAGGTCTTTCAGACTTCCCACTGGCAGAGAGCTATTAACTGGCAATGACCACGTCGCACGAATTAGTCCGGCAAGCGTGGACTGCAATTATATGAAGGTGGTCCACGCGTGGAATATGAAAGTCGAAGGATCTATACCATTTTCAAACTCCTGCCGTTGAGGGAAATAGCGCATTCTGGTAATGAATCGATGACAAGCGTATGTGTGAAGGACGTTCACAGCGGCGTGTTCCATGGGATCTGGCTAACTGACCCTGCTGGCATAATCCTAGCGCTCTCTGGGTTTTTTTGCTGTGTAATTACTGTAAAAAAAGTACTGCAAGAAGAAAGGAGGTTGCGTGTACAGGTTTTTTCGAAGCTGCGCGTTGTAGGATAATTACAGCCCTGGGAGCCTTCAATTAGAGAATAAGGGCAAACATTCAAACCTAGAGAATAAGAAAATAGGACTTCCTCGCCAAAAGAATGAGAACGGTGCACTGTGTCGTTCTGTAGTCACTACCAGCTTCTAGAGCCTGACAGCCAATCGAGAAGTGCACAACCGCCAACCCAGCGCAGAGTCTTGGAAGGTTTAGGATATGCTTGTAATCGACAGCTTCAAGGGGTGGTCTCATTGTACCCTCCAGTAATGGCGTTATTCCATGCTACAACAGCCTCCACCGAGCTTGACACAAGGACCGCAGGGTGTTCTGCAGAAATATCCGCAACTCCCCAAGGTCCCCAAGAACTGAAGTCTGCCAGCTGGTTGGACACTGTTACAACGCCGGATCTGCGAAGTACTGAGAAAGACAAACTGGTGATCTTACGATTCAAAAGCGCGAAAATTTGACCTGGTCGTAGGTTCGTATGAGGCTAGACCGCGAATTCATGGATACGGACATCGGAAGTCGCATCAGCATCCAGACTCCTTCCTCGTCCCCACCACCAGTTACATAATTTAGGTGTGGCTTTCAGCTTCCCCTCAACCTCTTTCACAAACTCACCCCACACCGCCTGTCCATTACTTCTTATTCGTTCGTATGCTTCTCGTATAGAAAGACCTGCCTTCTGATAGATTGCAGGATGCCGATACAGGGTGCTCTTGGCATATCGACAACCAAAGGCGCGTTCAATGCCACTTGGGAACGATACTAGGAATGTAAGAGGGCGAAAACAAGCTAGTGGAATTCAGCTGACGACCATCTACTGCTACACCATAATGTCACATACTCTTCCGCCCCTTCACCCTCCTCCCTGCCGGCGCCGCCCATCCCGTATAGCGGCCCACGTGCTCAGCGCCAGCGCAACCATGCACGCCACAAGTGTGACCCTCAAACTCGACACATAACATTCCCGACCCATTAAGCAATGCTGCTCCGGCGAAACTGGCCCGACGCTAGGGAACGACGTCGCGACTTCGCGCGGAGTATGGGCGTCAAGATCCCGGCCAAGCATGATCGAGAAGACGTTACCACCAATAAGTGGTGCCAGAGAGACGAATCCCCAGTTTTCAGATAGATGAGCTATTTCCACAGTTGTTGACATGGGTTTGCAGTGTACAAGGTGAGCGACTCTCGGACATAGGGCATCAGGATGGTTGGGTATGTGCTCACCTAGACCAAACCAATCGATAACGATTGTTGGAAGAGCTCCGAACAGACCACCGTACGCTACTCCTAGCAGTGCAGTTGCAAGCCACAGCGTGCTAACGCTTGAAATTTCAATTGCAAGCGCTTGGGACAGGATGAAAAGCGAGGATACAATGCACAAGCAATATGCTCGAGGGAGATGAAACTGATTGCGTATCAAGTCCGAGACGAGGCCTGCTAGAGCGTGTCAGCAGTATAGTAGATTGAAACGAGCGATAAGATCACCGATTAATATCCGACCAGTGAAGTTACCTATGCTCAGTGTCGATACCTGCGCAGCTTGCCATTTAGAGGCTTCTACTTCGTCATAGTTGGGGTTTGACTCGCCAAGGAGAGCCAGAGAGATCGAGCCCACATTGTTAATGTCTATTTCTCACATGTCAAGGGAGATAAATGAACAGATAATCATCTGGGAACGTACACATGAGACCTGTTCCGCTCACTTCGCGATCCCATCAGACAAGAAACAGCGAGACAAGATTCAGACTTACAAAGTGACATGATGGTGAAGACGAGGTAAAATTCTGGAGTGCTCCAAAGCATCTTTGCATGTATATCTAGTGTACTATCCGTCTGTGAGCAACTCCGGGCACCCCCCACCTCCAACGTGGAGGATGATTCATACCCAGGCCCATCACCCAAGAGACTGTCTTCCTCTCCTACACATGCAGTATCGATATCTGGGCCAGCAAAGAATCTCCCGGGAAATTACTCACGATCCTCATTTTCATCATCCCTCAGATCCAAAGCAGTCGAAGGAAGAGGTATGGGTCGCACAACAAACAACGCAACGAGTGCAGAGACGGATGTAACGAGAGCGAGAAGAAGTAAGAATGCCGACGTATCCCCCGGGAAGAGAGTGTTTGCAGCAGTCGAGTATAAGAATGCCGACAGCCCCAACCCAGAGAAGACCAGGCTGACTGTTGTAGCGCGCTGCAGACATATTTTAGGAGAACGGCCCATCCTCGGAGTAAACAATCGTAGATGGTCGTGACGTGAAAGACATCCGACGTACCGCCGATTCCGGGAAACTTTTGGCCGTGCTATTAACGGCTGACGCTAGTGAAGCACTGGCGCCCAAGCCAGTGAGAAGGCCACATATAACAAGCAAGGCGAAATGTGCCGAGGAAATGGATGTCCCAAAGTCAGTGCCCGCGTCATACATACGCTTCATCCCTCTGTATCCAACGAGGAAACAAACGAAAGCTATGGCGAGTGGAGTCCGAGGGCCTCTGGAATCCACGATGCGGCCCCAAATAGGCCCTGATGTGTAGATACCGACTGCGACGAAAGATAAGCACAGTCTCAGAACATAAGTGGCACATACTGTTGGCCGCGAGTCCGACGACATTCAGTTGAGTATGCGAAATGCGGAGACGAGTACCTAGTTGTGGTGCGTAGGCTAGGCATCCCCATAATTCAGGTCGTACGACCTTTAAAGTGCTCTCGTCTACCCACCGGAAAAAACCTGTCAAGGATATCAAAGGTATCAAAGGACAGCAGACCCGACCATAACAACCACAAAACAAACATAGTTTGTGCCAGCACTGGTAGCAACGAGGATAGAACCCAACAGTGTGATAATCCGACGCCTGCTAAGACCTGACACGCTGTGTTCGAGGTAGGTTAACGAGTCAACTCCCCCGCCAGATGCCATCTGAACGGAGCCCCAAAGGGCTCAGCGATCGCAACAAATAGACTAGCGACCAGAGTAGAAAATGAAGGGTGTATAGGCACTTAGTGATTTGCGTTTCGATGACGATCCGGGTCGTGGCCTGCTAGTTGGTGTGCCTGATAAGGGTCGTGCTGGGGTCAGAATAGGTAGGTCCCCTGGCACCAGACGATTAGTCAAAGGAGTGTTCGGCTTTCGCCGAACGCACTGCTCTCTGGCAAGCGCCAAACTTTGATCCTAAACGTAATGACTGTGGCTATGTCAATAACAGGTTCTTCTTCGCTCTGTAATTGTTCATGTCTGATTCGGTTTCATCGTTGTCTTCGTCTGTATCCCGCCATCCTCGCCGCTACTCTCCACATCCTCTGAGATAACAGTGTTCAGGGAACATGGACAACATCATATGTCAAGTTTATCGCATTGAGTAGGGTACTAGAAGTCATCGAACATATACAACTCACGCTCACAGCTGTCAGCCCTCACGCCGAGGAAATCTGGACCACTGGCTTCTGTGAGGATGAGACTTACCTTCAAACATAATCCTGCTGTAGCATCACGAAGCAAGAAGAGCTGTCTGCAGATGAGGGACATTTCATGTCATCATTACACCTTTTGTCCTTGTAGCGAAAAAGAAGGAAAGAAAGGCAGATGGAACCACTGGTATCACACCTCTGCCTCTCTTCTCGATGTCGTAGTCTTATCAAATACCGGTTTGGTGGTGATATCGATGACAACCACTTTGCACTCATCAAACTCCTTTGAATTCCCCGTATCCCCCAAAAGCTTCGGCGGGATTGCGAACCGGACAGAACTCATGCATGGATCTGGCTTGGGATCAGAAGTTTGGCAGCGAAGATGTTGCCGGGTATTCAATGATGCTAGAAGCGAGTTGGCATATACTATTCAACAGTAAGATGGGGTTTTCGAGGCACGGAAGACTGACACTTTGCAACGACGAAGTCCAATCCCATTGTCCATGCAATGTGGGCTTCAGAATCCTGAATAAAGTGTGAAAGCGCCATAGTTGTCTTGCAATAGGTCGTCGTACCGTGATGACCTCCGCAGCAACAACTATTCTACCCCCAAAGGCCGAATCAAGCCATAGTTACAAAGCAAACGGAACAAGCTTACAAAGTCAGGAAGCATCGGTTAACAGCATAGATGATAAGCGTATTCAAGAGACGCTTCGTTCTAAGCAGGAGTTAGGAAGGAAGGAACGACCAGCACTGACTGGACTTACCTTGGGACAATGGAACGTGAGCGACTGTCATACAAAAGTACGCAGAGTGACACCGTAGTCAAAGCTTCGGCTAGAAGGAGGGTGCACACAGCAGGTGTTGCAGTGTAGAACTACGAATAGGGATTCATGAGCCATTGTACCAACTTCTCTGTTAATAAAATTACCCGCGCCCGTGAGGCGGAGCTGATCTTGTTATTGACCAGTCTACATGCGGAGATCAGTATTTCGGTGATGGTGGTCTGAGGCTGGAGTACGTCACAACAACTATTCCTGCTTCCGGGTTAGAATAGGTCTCTTGTGGTGAGAAAAAACCGCGAACCCATGCCAAACCCTGTTGAAATATCATTACAAATCCCTCGTGAGATCAATAGAAAAACCCACCTATGCGAGCTAACCCTAATAGTATCTATCATGATCCTGTCACGGGATGATACCTTTGCCGTCGCAAGTAAATGTACTCACATTTGGGGCGGTCACCAACCATCTCAATTGACGCCGACAAACTGAATCCCGATGAACAATACCCTGGAATCGCAGGTTAAATCTGACGCACGGTGGTATATTTTATGTGTAAAGAAGCTAAGGATATTGGTTTCATCAGCATCAACCCGAACAAGTGCGTCATTTACCATTGGACGATAGCAACCACAGCTGACTGCAATAAAATTAAACCTTATTATTCACAAAAGCTCGTGAGATGAAACGGAACGCACATTTACCAGAGCCGACCCCTACGCGAGGAAACACTCTAAATTAGTGCCTTGGAGAAGAACAAGTACATCTGTATGCGCACTAAGAATGACCTGCCGTATCTCATCAGCGGGGAGATGCTTTGAAATGGAAAATTTACGAACCAGACAACGTACTCCAAACTTGCCGGAACACCGTAGCTGGTTATCTGCAGTGATTAAGCACGACAGACACAACGAATGGATGCTGTTATTTTACCAAGTAATAATACAACGTGTGACACACTAATCAGCCGTTAGCCGTGGATCCATGGGACGCACCAAATGCTCACTGAGAGAGACATGTAGCGTATCAAGAATCCTGACCTCGCATAAGGAGATTTGACGGCTGGCCCAGGATAGCCTAACCTACCATATGGCGGAAACAATGAGCTTCATGAAGGAGCTATCCTCGGAGTAGTGCATGTAATACTCATAAGTCTATATGATCAGTAAGCAGAGTCCCAAGCTAGGTATTCCATTTAAGCATCCCTGTAGAGTTGTTATGCCATATAACCTTCACGTGAAGTGTGGGTATCAGAGGCCCGGGAGAGATGTGACCAATAAAGTAAAGAAATACATACATGGCGGAGACCAATCCCCCGACAAGCGTAGAACCTAACGTGAACAAATGAGCAGAAAACCTACATTTGGTTATAAAAATGTGCTCACCGAATGCGCCCGCGATGGCCATGTCGTTGGATAACTTGTATAGGACGGAGAAATCGTCCGCAAATTCACTGGGAGGTATGACTGAGAAACGAGCGTTGCGAGGTCGTATTGGCCTGATAACGGAGAAATCTAGTCCTATTTCTTTATGCAAACATGGGGGCTGCATTTGTGTGATCGGGACAGCTTGCATTGCCGCGGGCCAAGACTGAAATCATTGAACCATCTGCCTGATGCATCATGCCTCAAGAATGATGGAAGCCCAACGGCAAATGACATATAGCGCAATGATCTTACCATTGCTGCAGTATCACGGCCTGTGACGGCGATGTGAAGTTAACAACTTCATTGCAACGACGGCGGCGAAAGAACTTTCTTACAATAAGTTAGTACGGTTTCTCGGTCTTTCAGACGAAAGGATTTGCTGATTCGGGTTGACAAAAGCCTAAACAAAAAGTCTCCCGTATAGCATGTAGCCAAACTTTATGCAGTAATGACCCATGTCAAAATACATAGAAGGGTGAGAAAGAATCAGACGAATGAAACGATTTGAATAGATCTATTATCTCATATCCCTTTGGTCCTTCAACATCGTCGAATCAGATCGTCACATAGCTTTGCCTATAGTCCTTGGCCTGGGTGGAACGTACAACATACTTATCACCACTATCCGCGGGAAGCAAACATAGGCTGAAACATGCTGAAGGTCAGGGGCTCATCTACTCATTGAAACACTTACAGCACTGCGGGTATGAACAACTGCACAAGTCTGCCAAGCCTGTGCCAAGGGAGAGGGGTCCTATAGTAATCCGTTTCATATTATTGCATATATTTACTAAGCTGTATTTAGTACTTGCAGGCAGGACTGTCGCCGGTAGCAGCCATGACACTCTTTATAAGCACGCCCAAGGTATACGAACACGTATCAACTACAACCTTGTATGACATGCGAGTGAGTTGGAATATTCGGTGAACTTCCCCAGTGGATAATACCTGCGAAGACAGGGACACACTTTGTCCAAACCCCGTCTTCAATTGGAACTTCGAATATCGGTGATATTTGCGTGAGTTTAAAGAAAATGCTACGGTATTCATGCGGAACGGCCTTGTATGTAATTAATCAAGGTGATTGAGCGGGTTGCAGGCTCCTATGCGGCCCTCATTTAAACCAGTGGAACAACTTCCATCATCCGTTCACTCAGTTCTTTTGGTGCGTCACAGTTATACCATATAACTACATATCATACCTCTCATCCTAGGTGTGTTACTCCCTTCGAGCTCTCATTGACGTTGTCAGCACTATGGCGGCTGGCGCCACTCAGATTTAGCATACCCGTTTAACCCCCACTCCTTCACGGGCGCATAGCGCCAGCTCCTTATGACTCTAACTTTGGGAACGTTGTTTCAACCCTTCGTTACGTTCACCCCTACGCTAGACAATATATCAATCAGCGTGGCCATGCAGAAACGCCACTACAATATCTTCTGCCGCCGAGCAGAATTTGGGATTCCGTAGGGAGCGAATTCCACCGGGGAGTCGCTTGGCACGCCGACTTGACCTACTAATCGGTATGTTCAATCTGAATTGCACTTAACGTTTGTATAAGGTGTCTGAATGGCCGCGTACACTTGGATTCATACGCATCGATGTACATATATACACCGGCGAGATCAACGCGAAGCGCCATTGAATGCATGTAACCTATTGCAAGCAAGGCACGCTCCGGGTTCCCATAATCGGATCCCTATGTAAGACGCCGCGATGGCAACATGAATGCTCTGTGGTGCGTATTTTGATGTTATCAATGCGCCGTGAATTTGAACAGGTACTTCACAGCCTTTGTCTCATCCGCAGTCATCGCTATGCGAAACTATGCCTTTACTTTAGCTGCCTCCAGTTTGACAACGAAACCTCGAATTCTCAGCTTCTATGCGGTCGTTTTCCAAGATTGTAAGTTATTCCGATTGACCCTGAAAATTGCACACCGATGGTTCTTCAGTACATTTCTCCGGAAATGTTGAGAGCAATGTGAATACCGTGTTTTCTTTTTACGGCGGGGATATTTGTTAATGATACGTTGATACATTAGACCGGTGAGCTCAAACCTAGAGTGAGTGACAATCCGCAGGAGGTCGAGGGTCTAACTGGAGTTACCCCTTGGAGCGTTAGTGTCCAACCCCCAACGAATCACGTGGCCTCATGCCGATAACCATGAAAAGTATCATGCAAACCGTCACGACCTTGGTCATCCAGTTTGGTTCGGCACACACTTGGAAGCCAGCTCTTGTTGCAATGGATGGTTGCTTGCACCGTCTTCCAATTACGTGTTGCCCCTGGTTTGCTCCTCTTAGCTGGCGCTCGTTTTGCAGGTTTCGTTTGACTTGTGAGTCAATATGAAATTTAATCAGAAAAATAGGGCCGTGCAGGATGGCTCTATCAAGCTGGGAGTGTGAAGCGGCTGGTGCTATTCGTACTGTTGCCTCCCTTAACCGGTGATGATGATTATTTGATGTTGTACTCGGGCAGTCTGACTCTGGAGGAGCTCCTTAAATCTCAAACAGGAATTCTACGTATCTAGTGCTAACTCGTTCGCGCGTTTTCTGAATCTTGCACTTCCTGGGAGATGGCTCTCATCTCCTGGTACCAAGCTAGGCTCGCCGCCAGTCTGGAAGTATCAATTACCAATTGCTTCGTGGCTCTCATGGCACGCATTTTGTGGATACTCGGTAGAATCTACCTGAATACAGAGCACAACAGGGTTCTACCTTCGGAGTCATGCAAGCTGGGAGCATCTTCGCGCTCATACTCATCATCTCGTCAGCCCGGGGTGCGGGTGCAGCTATTGTCAAGTTACTGAACTCCACCCCTGAGCCAGACGCCAAATCTCTTGAAAGGGAGACGTTTGAGGGAAGAAACGCCCTGGGGAAAACTCACTCGGAATGTCCACTTCCGCTACCAGACGAGGCCTACAGTTCCTGTATTTCGTTTCCTGAAGCTAGCGGCCGCACCAGATACCTTCGTGGCACTGGCCGGTGCGAGCGGTTGTGTGTGAGGTGCTGTGTAGGTGCACTTCATATTGTATCCAGTTAGTGTCGACTAATCGAGCGTTTTCACGGCCCTTTAGTCGGTCAGGTCTTTCTTGACGGGAAAACAATCGACGAATGCAATATCCAGGAGTACAGGAGACAGATCGCACTGGTATTGCTGGAACCTGTCAGTGTCAACAAGAGGATGATGTAACGGTGTGACTAATGTCTTCTTGCAGATACTTTACGCTGGTACTATCCGTTTCGACGACTTGCTTGGTGCAACCAGGCCGATTTTCGAAGTCACGGAGGAGATCGGCGCTGTGCCAAGATGCTAACATTTTAGACTTTATGCCGTCACCGCCAAAGTAAGGAATTTGCCTCATGATCAACGTTCCTCATTTCATTCCAACTTTTTGTTCCTTAGTGGTTCTGACACTGCGGTTGTTTCGGGAGGTCACAAGCATAGGTGCCATTTTGCACCTACGTCTTACTGTAATAACGGTGATTAACTACGAATTGCCATCGCCCGAGCTCTTCGCGACTCCAAAGTTTTGTTGTTGGATGAGGCAACGTCTGCTCTCGACTTCACTTTAGAGAAGGTCATGCGTTGGCGCTCGATAGGAAATGGCATATAATGATTGCCATTCCACGCTGCCTGTCTACTATCCGGAATGCAGACTCTGCATGTAGGTGCTGCCGCTTCTGTCTTGATATCGACTGCATGGTCACTTCACCACGGATGGCCACGTCAGGGCACCCATGGCGAGCTTCTCGCCTTGAGAAGAGACTACAACGACCATGTTCAGTTACAGGTCTTGAAAGAATGGACAATTCGACATGACGTTCGACACCTATAGACGGGGTTAAGTGTTCACAGTACTTAATATTGCTACGTATTGCACTAGCCCTACAGTGGCCTGTACTAGTAGTTCACTACCCAAACCGTGTATATACCCCTTTATAACTTACGAAGATTCATGCCTATAAACATACCAAGCCTTGCTCATTGTTGAGGACTACCAACCTGGTCGCTGACATCTGTGCTACTGCATATTTGAAAAGGTTATTTGCAAGAGTGTCTCTCGTCTTTCACTTTTGGACCCCCAGAAGTGGTTTGCAGTAGACCAGGGAAGCGACTCTCGAAACATGAGGCCCATCAGGATGATGTGGTATGCGCTCACCTAGATCAAGTCGGTAGATAACAATTGCTGGAAGGGCACCGAACAGACGACCATACGCGACTCCTAGCAGTGCAGTTGCAATCCACGGCGTACCAATACTCGAAATTCCAACTGCAATTACGTCGGACAAGATGAAAACCGACGATACGATACACAAGCAGTGCGCACGAGGGAGATGAAACTGGTTTCCTACCAATCTGAGATTATGAGATCTGTAGAGCGCGTCAACTGTGTAGTAGATTGAAACGAGCGATAAGATGACCATCACCGACTAATATTCAACCAGCGAATTACCTATGCTCAGTGTCGACACCTGTGCAGCTTGCCACTTAGAGGCTTCTGCTTCGCCATAGTTCGGGTTCGATTCGGCAAAGAGAACCAGACAGACACGTTGCGGGAAAGATGTAAACCAGATAAGCGTCTGCCAGCGCATACATGATACGTCTTCCGCTCACTTTGCGATCCCATCAGACAAGAAACAGCGGTACGAGATTTAAACCTACAAAGCGATATGATGGTGCAGACGACACAAAAGTCTAGAGTGCTCCAAAGCATTTTCCCACGTATATTTAGTGAGCTATCCGGCTTTAAGTCACTCCAGGAACCCCTCACCTCCGATGCAGGGTATGAATCATATCCAGGTCGAGAGCTCAAGAGGCTGTCCCCTTCTAGACTCACAGTATCGATATCACGGCCAGTACAGAATCCCCTGGGTATATGCTTACGATCCTCATTTTCATCATCCCTCAGTCTCAGAGCAGTCGGAGGGAGATATATGGGTCGCACAACGAACAATGCAAAGAGTGTGGAGATAGATGTAGCGAGGGCAAGAAGAAGTAAGAATGCTGACGTAGACCAGGTAACTCGAAAATGTTTGCGACAGTCGAATTTAAAGATGTCGACAGCTCCAACCTAGAAAAAGACGAGGGCGACTGTCGTAGCACGCTGCAAAGACATAGGCCCATCGGAGCGTAGATGGTCGTGACGAGAAAGCCAGCCGACGTACCGCCGATTCCGGGAAATTTTGGCCGTGCTATTAACGGCTGAAGCTAGTCCAGCGCTCGCGTCCAAGCCAGTGAGAAAGCCACATATAACAAGCAGGGCGAAATGTGCCGAGGAAAGGGATGTCCCAGAGTCAGTGCCCTCGTCATACATATGCTTCATCCCTGCGTACCCAACGACAAAACAAGCCGAGTCTATGGCGAGTGGGATCCGAGGGCTTCCGGAATCCACGATGTTTATACCAGCACTTATAGCAACGAGGATAGAACCCAGCAAGCTGATAATCCGACGTCTGCTGAGAAGACCTAACATATTAAGTTTAACGTGGGGTATTGAGTCAGCTCCCCTGCCAGACGCCATCTGAATGACGCTCTAAAGCAGCGACCAGAGTAGAAAATGAGGAGTGTACAAGGTGGTAATACGCGTTTCGACGACGATCCGGGGCGTGACCTCGTGTGCCTGGTAGCTTAGACGAGTGAAGTGTTCCACTTCGCCGAACGCACGTTTCTCTTGAACGCAGATTGCACCTGAGCGCGAATGTCAAAGATTTTGAACTTCAGCTGTGAGAAAAGGAATACGGTGCCTGTGGCTATGCCAATGACGGGTTCTTCTTCGCTCTGTTGTCCGGTTTCCCTTTCATAGCTGGTCTTCTGTATCGCCTTCATCCTCGCTACTACCCGCTACATCATCTGGGATAACAGACTCATGGAACGCGGACAAGAGACTTTGTCGAGTTAAATGATGTAGAAATCATCGAGCGCATACTTCTGCGACTCATGCTCACAACCATCGCTGAAGCTTGGCTTCTGTGAGGATGAAACTTGTCGTCAATTATAATCTTGTCCTCGGGGGCCTATAACATTTATGCGTTTGGCTATAGAAGTACACTACACAGCCCTTCCTGGCCTGGGTCGGAAGGCACAATATATCATCATCCTTGGAAAAAAGCCTGAAACATACACAGCCAGCTGCAGTGAAACATGCTGAAGGCCAAGGCTCATTTACTCACGAAATGCAAAACAGCACTGTAGGGTACGAACGACTGACTGTACAAGTCTGCCAAGCCCGTGCCAAGGGACAAAAAGGCTCCATAACAAAAGCCATCTTCTCGTCTATATTACAGTAGCTAGTGTGAGAAGTAGAACTGTTTGATTGCTGATGGGCAGAGACAACTTAAGAAGCCTGAGCTTACGTAACACATCAATATGTACAGCAACTCTCGCCTCTACGGGTCTCCCGTTTCTGTGTCGGCGTGACTTGCCCCCATCACCCAGATCACATAGTCTGTGTTAACTTAACCCCACCTGTTATACCCTGCCTCGATACATACCAGTACGTACTCATGATGACAAGTGCGCCAATAGCAAAGATCAGTAGATAAGGAAAATATTTCATCGTGTGCACACTATGTCAGACTGCGAGGGAAATATTGATCGTCAAAGATCCCTGTCACGCTCATCTGTCCTCCCTTTCCCCACTGCCCTCTTCCGGCGCTCTTCACGGGCAGCAGCCCACGTACTCAACGCCAGTGCAACCATGCACGCTACCAGTGTGACCCTGAGACTCGACACATAACACTCCCGACCAATCAGGCACTGGTGCTCCGATAAGGACGCCCCACCGATGACACGCGTTACATCATGGGATGTATCCTCTTCACGAGGGGTATGTGCGTCGAGGTTCCGGCCAAACATGATCGAGAAGATGTTCCCACCAACGAGCGGCGCGAGAGTGACATATCCCCAGTTCTCAGATAGATGAGCTGCTCGTACGCGTATCGTCAACGAAGCACATCCGGTGTATTCATATTTGACCATATCAGTGACCCTCGTGCAAATACGGGAAGGTTTACATATACACTCACCTAGACCAAACCAGTCGATAATGATTGACGGAAGGGCTCCGTAGAGGCTTCCGTACGCAACACCTAGCGTAGCAGTTGCAATCCATAGTGTGCTGACGCTCGAAATTGCCATTGCAGATGCTTGAGATATGATGAAAAGCGAAGACACGATGCACAAACTGTATGCGCGAGGGAGGTGAAGGCGATTGCGTATGAAATCTGAGACGAGGCCTGTAAGGTGGATTAGATGTGCGGAATTAAGCGATGCGAATTTTGTTACCGCTCAGTATCCGACCGACGAAGTTACCTACGCTTAATGTCGATACCTGCGCAGCTTGCCATTTAGAAGCCTCCACTTCGTCATAGTTCGGGTTTGACTTGGCGAAGAGGGCCAGGGAGATTGAGCCTATGTTGTTAATGTCTACGTCGACTGTCAACGACAAACAAAACAAGAAGTTCATTGCAATCTTACACATAATACCTGTCCCGTTCACTTCGCGACTGGTCACACACAGAACAAGGCAAAGTTTGTCAGACTTACAAAGAGCCATAATAACAAAGACGACGTAAAAGTCCACATTCCTCCAAAGCATCTTCCCGTGTATGTCTGGCAAGTTATCTGGCCTTGGACGACTGTGGCTACGGCCCGGCCTTAAAGTAGAGGATGATCCGTCCTGAGGCCGAGAACCCAAAAGAGGCGCACGACTGTCTTCTTCTGCTACACCCACTGTATGGATATTCGGATCCGTGATGAATGGCACTACCTCCCCGCTTAGGATTTGCTCATAATCTCCGTGCTCGTCATCCCTCGGTCCCGGGCGAGTTGGAGGGAGAGGTACAGGGCGCACAATAAACAATGCAAGGAGTATGGGCATGGAGGTAGCGAGGGCGAGAAGAAGTAAGAAAGTTGATGTGTTTCCGGGGAAGAAAACGTGTGCAATGGTCGAAAATAAGAACGCTGAGAGTCCAAAGCCAGAAAGAACTAAGCCGGTCGTTGTAGCGTGCTATAGAGATGTGCCCCCGGAAGAGTCGAACTTCATAAACCACGGGAGGTGAAATGAGGCACAAAGTGTGACGTACCGCTGATTCAGGAAAACTTTTGGCCGTTGTACTGATGGCTGATCCGATGCCAGCGTTTGCGCCAAGCCCAGTGAGGAGCCCACACACAACGAGCAAGGCAAAATGTGCAGCGGATATGGATGTCCCAGAATCAGCACCCGCGTCATACATACGCTTAATCCCTGAATAGCCAATGAGAAAACACAGGAAGGCTCCAGTGAGTGGAATGCGAGGGCCTCTGGAATCCACGATGCGGCCCCAAATGGGTCCAGATACATACACACCAGCTAGGGCAGGAGATAAGTTTGATCAAAATTAACCTCAGTGGAGATGTGAGACGCACCGTTGCCTGCGAGGCCGACGACATTCAGCTGAGTATGCGAAATGTGGAGGCGAGCGCCTAGCTGCGGTGCATAGGCTAGGCATCACCATAGGTCAGGTCATCCAACGACACTGAAGCTACTGTTGTTTACCCACCGGAAAAGATCTGTCAAAATAGTGTTAGAAAGTAGACTGACCGCAGCGACCACAAGAAAACACACATAGTTTGTGCCGGAACAGACTGCAACGAGGATAGATCCCAGCAAGGTTATAATACGACGGGCGCCGAGAAGACCCGGGACGTTGTCTCTGGTGTCAGTCATGAACGTCATCTGCCCGAAAGGCGATGGATTGCAGTGGATGGACGAGCGATGTGAACAGACAAGACGAAGGCCACAGATCTGATATGTGCGGAATCGTCGCACACGAAAGCGTTCCGAAGACAGTCCGACTTGTAGCCGCTGTTAGAACGCTGCGATTCCAACCGTATATATACATACTAGTAAGAATAGTTCTGCACTGGATTAAGTGAACGCTTTCGCTGAACTGCGGTGAAGCACTTGGTGAGATCCGAGAATCTGGTTAGGGTGATGTGTAGTGTGGTAGTTGATCCGTAGTATCGACAAGCTCGTGGTGATAATACACGAAACGCCCCATGTAGTCAACAAGATGCCCTTTCCAGGCCTGACCGCAGTGAGTACTGCCTGCCAGTGTAAGTTGGACCGAGCCAGAACTGTACATAGTAGATATCGAACAAGTGAAAAATTCAAGCAGAACGAGAAAGAGCTCCAGGCAAGATATGTGCTAGATACCCACACTCTCGTCGTACCCATCCACCATCCCTTTCCGCAGCCTCTTCCGGTGCTCATCCCGCAGGGCAGCCCAAGTACTCAGAGCCAGCGCCGCCACACACGCCACCAGTGTAACCTTCAGGCTCGACACGTAACATTCCCGACCAAGTAAGCATTGACGCTCTGACAAAATGTCCCGCATTGCAGCCACGCTAGCGGCGTTCGTAGTACGCGTTACACCGAGGAGCGTGTTCGTGTCTTCACGTGAGACATGCGCGTCAAGGTTCCGACCGAATATGATTGAGAATACGTTCCCCCCGACAAGTAACGCGAGACAAACGTATCCCAAGTTTTCAGATAAATGGGCTACGCATGCCACGGATATCGACAAATGGCCGATGGGATGGGTTATTTCATGAACGACCACGCGACCGAACATGTGTGCACTCACCCAGACCAAACCAGTCGATTGTAATTACAGGAAGGATTCCGATCAGGCTCCCATAGGCAAGCCCCAGGATAGCAGTTGCCATCCTCAGTGTGCTGATGTCCGAGACTCCAATCGCGAATGTCTGAGACAATATAAAAAGTATGGATACAAAGCACAAGTAGTATCCGCGAGGAAGACGAAAATAACTGTGTGAGAAGTCCGAGATCAGGCCTGCGGGGGGCGTCAGTTGCGCATTAATGATCAGCAAGATGTCATTACCGATTAGTATCCGACCTGCGAAGTTGCCTATACTCAACGTTGACACCTGGGCGACTTGCTGTTTGGAAGCTTCTGTCTCATCATATTTCGGGTTTGACTCTGCGATTAGTGCCCGAGAAATTGCGCCCACGCTGTTAATATCTGCATCAAACGTCGAAGGCGACTGAAGAGCGTCTATTGCGAACTCACACATAATACCTGTTCCGGCCACTTCGCAATCCCATCAGATAGGAAACAACGTCAGCTTTACCAGACTTACAGAGCAGCGTTATCATGAAGAGGAGATAAAAGTCTAGGGTCCTGAATAGCATCGTCCCGTGAATGTCTAGTAATGTGTCGGGTCTCAAAGGACCTTCGGCATAGCCGATCTCCAATGCTGAGGAAGATTCAATCCCAGACTGGGAATTCACAAGAAGCGTACGACGGTCGTCTTCTTCCACGCTAGCGGAGCAGTCAGCAATGAATGGCACAACCTCGGCGTTCGGTATACGCTCATAATGTCCAGTCTGGTCGCCTTCGGGGCCTGGACGTGTCGGAGGCAAGGGTATGGGTCGTACAATGAACACTGCAAGGAGGGGTGGTATAGATGTGGCGAGAGATAGGAGAAGCAACAAAGCTGATGTGTCTCCAGGGAAGAAAATTTGTGCAATAATCGAAAAACAAAACGCAGAGAGCCCCAAACTGGAAAGAACTAGAGCAGTCGTTGTAGCGCGCTTTGTAGAATTATCATGAGACATGTTTCACACGAAGAGTTGACAGCCATGGGTGGTCAAAGTCAACGGACAGGACATACCGCTGATTCTGGGAAGCTTTTGGCAACGGTATTAACAGCCGCAGTTACTCCGGCGTTCGCACCCAAGCCAGTTAGAAGGCTACATGTTATTAACAAGGCAAAGTGTACCGAGGAGATAGATGTTCCAGAGCCTGTGCCATCGCCATACATGCGCTTTATTCCTGAGTATCCAACAATCGAGCACACGAAAGCTCCCGCGAGTAGGATGCGGGGGCCTCTGGAATCGACGATACGGCCCCAGACAGGCCCAGACACGGAATCACCAACTAGAAAGGACAAAGCATAAGCTTGATTCCGGAAAAGAGATGGGGCACACCGTTTCCAGCGAGTCCAACGATGTTGAGCTGGGTATGTGAAACGTGGAGACGAGCACCTAGCTGTGGCGCATAAGCTAAGGATTTCCGGGATTCAGGGCATTCAACGGCCTTCGATCTCTATCGTCCACGCACCGGAAAAGATCTATCAACAAAGTATCAGGAATAGACCGACTCGAACTACCACAGAATCCACACGTAGTTTGTGCCACAGCTGAGTGCAACGAGGAGAGCGCCCAGCAGGGTAACAATGCGACGGACTCCAAGAAGTTTTGGTATCTTGTATTGGGAGTCGAGGAGAGACGCCATCTTTGTCAAGCCAGGGACTGCGACAAGCAGATTTAAGAAAGACGGGCGTCAAAAACAGGCCTACGAATATGTCGCTGAAGTGACTAGGAGAAGCGCATCAGGGCAATACCCGTTAGCTTGCACTTCTCCACGTCGGAGGCAATGTGGCGAACCCATAACAGAACAGTTCGGACCTCGAAGGCATGGTCTAACATTGTAACGAATCGCGGCTCGTAACGCCTCGGAATATACCTCTTCACTTCGCCTCGGAATCCTCTTAGTTTACACTCCTGTCAATGTTTCTTTCTTTCCCTTTCTTTTCTCTTTTTAGTTACTTGTTTGTCTCCCGCCGCACTCTGAACATATATAAACCCTTAGCACTTGATGTATTTTCCTCAGTTGTTCTCAAACAGAGACCTTGGACAGTTCTATCGCGAGCCCTCTAAGCCTCCCTCTGCTGAGAATTGACTACTGTGTGGCCGAAAACTACCCTTTCTGTCACATATTTTGAACTGCCTTTAACCTCTCTACTTACTCTCTAAACCAATCCTGATGTTGACGTTGCCCACTCGTTACTGGCTTGATCACCCAGTGCATAGTCGCTTCGCCAAACTCATTACTGATGTCTTCTTCCCTGTTTAACCCCAAAGCAATTAATGAAGAAATATGGCGCCGGTTCTGGTCCTTCGAACCAGAACAAGGCAGCCCTATCCGATTCAGTGGGATTACTGGTATAGACCATGAAATAGAAGTACCTACCAAATCCATTAACCCCTCAGCTCACGAACCCTCAGGTTTCATTAGGACAAGGGACAGTGTCCCATTAGGCCATGCCAACCTTGGAAACCCTGAGGAAAGTGTGAATGATGTGCTGAGAGACGCTGTCAAGCAGCCAGCCCACAAGCTCGGGAGCATGCCACACGGCTGTGCCCCAGACCCCCCAGTATTGACTGGAGGATGTTGATGCGCACGCAGGAACAGGTGAGGGCTTCGAGAAGCCACACTCACCCGTGAGAAGTACTGTATCAATAATAAGAACGTCAGTACTACTAGACCAGAACTGCTGGCCTGCATGGATGCATGACAAACCTGAAATAGATCCAAAGTCTGAGGATGGAAATAAATTTAGCCCTAAGCTGTTATGGTCAGACATTGTACAGAATGAGGAAGAGTTATGGAACTCTGTCCCGCAGTGGTATGGAATACCTAGTGTGAATATCCCCAAGAAAGATAAGAAACTAAGTAAACCAGCTTCAGAAAGAAGCATGCCGAGACTTACCAAAGATGCAAAGGAAAAGTGGAAGGCCCCCACTCCTATTGAAGTCACGAAAGAATTACCTATCGACGAAAAGGTTCCAGAAATAGTGGAACATACCAAACATATGATTAACAAACTGAAAGAAGCCAGCTTGGTCGAGCAGCTCGACAGTGCTGAAGTGGTGATCTGCCAGCAACAGGCCATAATCGAGTCCTTAAAGCGACAGAGGAAGCACAAGTCTGTAAAGCCAGAACCCTCGGGACTCAATGCTGAGCAGAAACAATGCTTGAGAGAAATAGTCATCGACTCAGGCGTGCTTGAAACTAAGGTTTTCAATGAGACACAAGAGGAACCTACTGCTAATGCAAAGCTGGGTTCCAAAACTGCAAAGATGTCAGAACTGCTAAATTGTGAGAAGATTGTAAAGCTGCACTGCCAGAAGAATAAAGAAAACCTGAATAAGGAGGCTCACATTGCCCAAGCATCATCCGTATTCCCATGAGAAAGCACTGTACTTTGTGCAATGCATGGGGACCCCAGTGACAGCAGTAGCTCCTTGAGCTCAGATGACACAGAACAGGGACAATGCAGACATAATGACAACCCACCATATTGACAACCCATTGCACCTAACCCTTCTTCAGGATCTTCTGATAATGACTTGTCATTGTCATCCAAAGATGACTTCTCATTTGGATCAGACTTCCTAGACAAAGAACCCTTGTCTGTACTTACTGATGACTTGGACTGAACTAAGGCCCATAAATGCGAGAAGAAATGGCGCTACTGTGCTAAGTTAAACAAATTGAAATATCAGCAGTCCTTCTTGAAAGAAGACCTGCTGTTCACTTACTGTGGTGAAATACAAGTTGGCTTATTCAAGAAGTGGTGTTGTGAGCTGTGCGACTGGGTAAAACGAGCCTGTCTAGACCGAAAAAAGAGTATTAGAGTCGTGGGAAAGTACCTTGATGGATGTGCTTACTGATTCTATGAGTGAAATGTTCTTGACCTCAAAAAGAAATATAACCTGTCCACATTTTTCAAGGAACTTTTTGACTATGTGTTTCCCACAGATTTCCGAATGCAACAATGTGATAAATTCGATGCATGCCGCCAAGATGGATGCTCCATGTTAGACTTCCTCAGGAAGCTTCAAGAAATCGCCAACACTGTAGGAGATATCAGTGACAAGGACATTGTCCTAGCATTCTGGAGACAATGCCAACCTTACTTATGTGCAGAACTCACCAGAAATGGTTATGATGCGACCACCATTTCAATTGTTACCTTGGAATCAGAGTGTGTGAGGTACAAAAAGGCAAAACAAGTTATTGATGAGGATCATAACCATAGGCCTCAGCAATCACGTGACTGAAATTACATGCCTCATAGGCAAAGTACAGATCAGCTGAGCACTGCATCTGTTAAAACAACAAACATACCTGGCAATACTGCTAATAATGGGCGACCCATGAGTAACTGCAACCCTCTGAAGAATTATAACTCTCAGCAGATGGCCTCAAGCGACAAGGAATGTAAATGCCACCTCCACACTGAAGGAAAGTGCTTCAACTGCGAAAGCACTGATCACATCAAATGGAATTGCCCCAAGTGGTGGCAGACTCAGAGAAAACAGAAAGGACCTCATGTGTGACTGAACAATATTGACCTATCTGCAGCAGAAGTCAGGCTTGCCACTATTGAAGAAGGCACCAACTTAGGACTTTTCACTACTGGCACAACCTGTTTGGAAATGATTGAACTTTGACAAGCAAAGAGGGATCTTGTTAAGGCATGGGCGCTATCTACTTTGTATGATGCTGTGCCACTAACTCTCGACCAAGATAAAGACCCAGGGAACTCCCCCTTCCAACCTGGATGCTTCACGATAGAGGACTATGGTGGTCCAGATACATATTTACTCTCCAACCACTACACCCTTGACAATCATATCATGTATTATGAAAACCTTATAGACCCAGAATTTGATATTGTGTGCTGGCTGCATTTGCAGAAAACAGAATGCTATGATGAACTAGTCTTCGACAGGCGAGAGATGTGCTGGCATGGCCCTACCCCTGCTATACCTGAGTGCCTAAGAGAGACATCGCTGACCTGTGCAGCTACAATATCAAGAAACACTGCCAGAGATTATCCCACCAGAACTAATGCAATTGAACAGAATGCCACTCAAATCAAAGGAGTCACAAGGCTACTGCCAAAACCAACCATGGTCGTGGTTTGCATTAACAACAAACCATGTCAAGCTTTGCTTGACTCCAGATCATCATCTGATTTTATTTCTATGATGCTGGTTGATCAATTACAGTTGACCTTGGATGTCCTTGACAGGCCATTAAATCTCCAACTTGCAGTCTTGGGATCTTGGAGCAAGGTAAAAGCCACCACAACTCTGTGGATCACTTATCAGAACATTCACAAGAAATGGACCCTGGATGTAGTCAACATTGACTCATATGATCTCATCTTAGGAATGCCATTCCTATTCCAGCATCAGGTACTCCTCAGGTTCAACCCAGCACAAGTGACAATATGAAGTGATGCATCACTCCCTATTCAAGGAGTGCAAACAATTGCATTGGAGTCTCATGCAGCCAAGGTTATGGGAGATGAGAGGGAAAAACTCTGAGAGGAGTTGTGAGTGTATGTGAGGGACATATGTAAGGAGGCAATCGAAACCCCACTACCCCCTCTCCATGATATTAACCATGTTATTCCTCTAATTGATGAAAATAAAGTATATTCATGGTGACCTTCTCATTGTCCAGAGCCTTTGAAACCTCTTTGGCATGCGAAGCAGGATGATTATATTCAAACAAGATGCTGGGAATTTAGCAGCAGTACTAATGCAATCCCTATGCTAATGCTAAAGAAAGCTACAAAGGACGGTACCCTCCACTTATGCACCATGATTGATACTCGAGAATGAAATGCTAACACTTGAAAGTTAGCCTTTCCACTCCCAGATATGGAGGTGATTCTCCGTAATGTCATATCACACCCATTCAGGTCATTACTTGATGGTAAGGATGCATATGAACAAATATGCGTCAGACCTGAGGATGTCCTGAGGACTTTATTCACAACACCCAATGGAACAATGATAAGCCATGTCATGCAGATAGGTGATTGCAACGCCGGCACTACCTATCAGTCCTTAATGAACCATATTTTTGCCCCACACATTGGAGTTTTCATGGATGTTTATCTTGATGACACCATAATTTATTCTGACACTCTGGAAGATCATATTGTGCATGTAAAAACTGTTATTGACATACTATGGAAACACAAGTTTTACTTGAGCAAACATAAGCTGCAATTTTTTGTAGATGAACTATGTATACTTGGTCACGTTATTGACCAGGATGGAGTTCGCATGGATCCAGACAAAGTTGATAAAATTGTTAGTTGGAAGATGCCGACCAATAAAGACTTACTGGCAGGCTTTATTGGCACAGTTGGATATCTCGTGCCAGGCTGTGAGGGCATTTGCATTCCACTTGGTCACCTGCATAAACTTGCCATGCCAAACTCACCATGGCATTGGTCATTCACAGAACAGCGAGTGTTCAATCTAGTAAAAGAATTAGTTAATCAACACAGAGAAACCCAGCATAAGACAATCAATTACTCACCGGGTCACCCACCCATAAATCTCTCCTGTGACACATGCCTGTTGGGGGGTAGTGGTGTGATTTGGCAAGGTGAAACCATCGAGAATGGAAATATTATCACTTTTTGGTTGGGCAAATTCAACCCAGTGCAGCAAAATTATCCTGTGCATGACACTGCAAGCATTTCACAATTTTTCATCCCAAAATATGCTGAAAAAATTGAAAAAAGAGATACTCTTTTATTTCAGCTGTTTTCAAAGAAAAAAGGTGAATATAATGTATCATTTTCTTTGTCTTTTCTGCCAAAAAACATGAATTAATGGTAATGCCCATTAGGTTCTTCACTAATGGGTATTAGGATCAATCAATGTTTTTAGTAAATCATGCAAAGAAAACAAAGTGTTATTATTGCCTTTTCTCTTTGAAAACATGTGTCAAAAAAGAGTATCTCTTTCTTCAATTTTTTCAGCATGTTTTCTCAAAAAAAATTGTGAAATGCTTGCAGTGTTTAGTGTTATGGGCATACTGTTCCATGTAGCTTGTTTTTATCCCGTCTGAAGCTCTGACATGTGTATAGTGCATGTTGGCTGCATGTTTCCCTTTTTGAGGTGAGGTCTGGCAGCTAACTAGCAAAGACAAGCAACTCAGAACTTTGAAGTTAGAAGTCTATATTGAAAGCTACCTAGCAAAGACAAGCAACTGAAAGGGAGTTCAGTAAGGTAGCTACAAGTAATATTAAATGAACTTTACCTCAGAACTTTGAAGTTAGAAGTCTGAGGTGCACAGGAAAAACAATTGAACCTAAGTGCGAAGAAAAATGATTATGTAAGACATTCCGCTGTAAGTATCAAGGTAAAAACATCAACACTTCAACACGCCCACTCAATGGAACATGTCTTAGAAAATAATACCCATACCATATGAGAAACAAACATGTTTTTTGCATGACAGTCCCTTCATCAGGACGTCAGCTACCTGTTCACCAGTTGGTACATATTCCACAGTTACCTCTCCAGAATCAACCTTCTCTCGAATGAAGTGGTGGCAAATAGATATGTGCTTTGTCTGGTCATGGAACATTGCATTGCTCATTAGGGATATAGCAGACTGGTTGTCAACAAGTAGAGGGGTAGGTTCATGAATAGCAGTCATGTCCAGTTCTGCAAGCAGGGTGCAAATCCAGATTAAATATTTGGTGGCTGTGGATACAGCCATATACTTGGCTTCTGTGCTCAAGAGAGCTACAGAGGTTTGTTTCTTTGAGGACCAACTAACAGCACCACCAGACAGAATAAAAACATATCCTGATACAGAGCGATGGTCATTTACATTGGCTGCCCAATCCACATCAGCATAGCCAAGGGGGATGTCAGTCACATCACGAGAAAAGGTGAGGTGAGCCTCCATGGTTCCTCTGAGATATTGGTAGACCCACTTGAGTGCAGTCCAGTGTGGTTCCCCAGGGGTTGCCACATGCCTACTAAGTATGCCCACTGCAAAGGCTAAGTCTGGCCGCATAGCTAGCATCACATACATCAGTGCTCCAAGAGCACTCTGGTACTTGTGTGCCTCGATCTTGGGCTCAGTCAGCTTTGTGAGCTTGAGGTCAGTCTCAATAGGCATTGAGACACTTTGTCCATCCTGCATGCCAAAATGGTCAAGTATGGACTCTATATAGCATGTTTGAGATAGCTCAATTGTCCCCTTGTCGTGGTCATGTAGAATCTCCATGCCTAAGATCCACCAGGCCTTGCCTAAGTCCAAGAGGTCATACTGACCCACAAGCTGGGATTTCAGCCTGTCAATGACTTCATGGCTCCTTGAGAGAATGAGTTTGTCATCGACATAGACAGCAACAATCAGTAGGATACCATTTTCAACCTTATAGAAAAGGCTGTGATCGGCATTGCTCCGAGTAAAGCCTAGAGACTCGAACACTTCCTTCAAACATTTATACCAGGATTTGGGAGCCTGTTTCAGTCCATAAAGTGCACAATAGAGGTGCCAAACTTTGTTGTCTGAGGTTCAAAAACCAGGTGGTGGCTGTAGGTAGATCTCCTCCTTGAGGTGACCATTTAGGAAAGCAGACTTTACATCCATCTGATGGATTTCAAGGTTGTATTTAGCTGTGAGCACAAGCAATATTCTTATGGTGGAGAACTTAGTGATGGGTGCAAATGTATCAGTATAGTCGATGCCATGGACTTGGGTGAATCCTTTGGCTACCAATCGTGCCTTGTATCACTCTACATCGCCTGTGGGACCTCATTTGAGCTTAAAAACCCATTTCAAGTCAATTATTTTGTGATCACATGGTTGTGGCACCTCCTCATACAGGCCTATCCTCATGAAGGTATTCAGCTCATCCATCATCACACTGTACCATTGATCAGCATCCTCATGGCCCATAGCATTGTTGAAGGAGGTTGGCTCATTGTCACAGGATGTGGACACTTGGTAAGCATTCAGTGTGTCACAGTCACCTTGGTCACCTGACTCCACTGCTGCATCAGCATGCTCTACCTCCACAGTGCTTTCAGTCACTCTCTTGCTTCCCTCACCCTCTCGCTCTTTTGACAAGTCATTTGTTGATGGTAGGGTTGTCCTGTCATAGGCATTGACAAAGTAGCACTGATTGTCATCTCGAATAGGCACTTTTTTCATTCTGGATGACCTTCGAGCTGCTGGAGGGGGGATGGGGTGTGGATAAGGTGCAGGTGGACCTTGTGATGGGTCCAGTCGCTTAGGCATTGACGAAATCGTCTTCCTGGGTCTCTGGAAGTGTGGCTCACCAAGTTTCAGGTCATGGGATGGACTACTGGGTCCTCTAGCCTTCACAGAAGCTTCCTCAGCCTCTGTGGCTGATCAAGTTGGATCAGGAGTGAGTGGCTCGACATTCTCGAATGTTTTGGCCTCCTGGTGAGTCTCCTGGTCTGTACTATCAGTCTGGTATCCATCTGACCCACCATCAGTGGTGTAGGAGTCATCCTCTGCCATTTCCTTAGCTAGCCCTGTACTTGTAGTAGGACTTTCTTGGTTTGTGACCACAGATGCACTTGGCCTGGCTGGTTCAACCTCCCTCTTGTCTATTAGGACCCATGTGAGACCCTCTCCAGTCTCTTCATCAAAGACAATGTCATGAGATTTGACGATGCGACCAGTTGCACGATGTATGCAGATATACACTTTACGATGCTCTGCAAACCCAAGGTGAGTACACTCGAGTGACTTAGCATCCAGTTTCTGATGCTTTTCATCTGGAATGTGGACATGTGCTGTGCAGCTGAAGACATGAAGGTGTGACACACTGGGTTTATTGCTGGTGAATGCTTCATAAGGGGTGATTTTTTGCTCCAATGCCTGTGTCGGTAGATGATTAATTATGTGGGCAGCATGTAGGATAGCATCTCCCCAGAACTTGTTAGGTAGCCCAGCATCACTCAGCATGGCATGTGCACACTCTACAAGAGTGCGATTCATCCATTCAGCTACACCATTTTCTTGTGGTGTGTACATGTTAGTCTTCTTGTGATGTATCCCTTTTGACCTGAGATAGGCATCGAATTCTTTTGAGGTATACTTGCCTCCTCCATCACTACGAAGGAAGTTTGGGTGATGACCAGTTTCAGCTTCAGCACAAGAAAAATACAGTAATCCTGGGTGAGGGGGAGAACTTCATCCTTTGTTTTGATTAATTTCACCACCAGATGGTGGGATTTTGCATTGATAAAGGTGACAAAATAGCAATGTCCTGTTCATGCCATAGTCTCCATAGGTCTGCACACATCCGAGTAGGTTCTGTGCAGTACAGTAGGATTTTCAACATTTGACTTAGAAGGTATAGGGTCACGATGTTGTTTCCCTTCAAGACACGCTTTGCATGGAGCTGCATTAGGCTCCTTGCTATTAGTCAACTCCATTCCCAATACCATGCCCTTCTTGTCAAGGGTCAGGATGTTTTTTATGTTCATGTGTCCCAGTCGACAATGCCAGGTGGTGACTGTGGCTTTGGACATTGTAACACGAGAGGTCATGGCAACAATAGGCTCTGCTGGGTCAAGCAAGGTAGGCTGATTTATAATGTAGGTGGAGTGGCTTCCAGAGACATTGCTTGCATCTAGGACATAGAGGGTCTGTTGCTTGGTTGCAACTGCTGCTATCTCGGAACCTGCATGTATGACACATAGTTGGCCTTCAAATGAGATGTTTAGGCCCTTGGCAGCTAGGGATGGGACTGAAACTAGGTTTGTGTCCAGTTCAGGAACATAGTATATGTCCTGCAGCATAGTTCCTTTTGTTCAGCCATCGTTCAGGTGCATTTCAAGTTCAATATGACCTTTCCCTATAGCTTGGATTGTCCTCCCATCTCCAATTATGACAGGTTGTGGTGGTACAAGAGTCTGGTAAGAGGTGAACCATGCCTGTTGACAGCTCATATGTGCTGATGCACCAGAGTCCACTACCCATTCAGATGTAGAGGTTTCAGGATGTGCTCATGCTACAAAGAGTTGAAGAGGGGTATTCTGTTCGACCTGTGCAACCTTTGCTGAGAGATCAGCAGTTTTCTCTTTAGGTTTGTCTTTCTCTGGTTGAGAGGATGCTTTTGCCACTTCATCTGCCTTCTTCCTCCTACAGTTGTCCTCTGTATGTCCAATAAGTCCACATGGTGCATAGGTACACTGCTTTTTCTTCTTCTCTGTAGCCTTAGACTTTTTCTTCATTGTTTTGGCTGCGAGTGCACTGTGTGACTTTGTTGCCTGTCGTGACTTCTCTTCAACCAGGACTTGGGCTATCACTGCATCAGTTGAGAGCTTGTCATCAGATGACATGAGGATTGTTTGAAGAGTCAAATAGGATTGGGGAAGTGATATCACCATCGCAATAGCAACTAGTGAGTCATCGAGTGGTTTGCCAAGGGATCTTAGTATGTACAATTTTTGTCGCATTGCATTAAGTTGGGTTTCCATTGACGTGTCCTCCATTAGGGTTCCTCAGAAGAGTTCTCCAATAAGATATGCAATGGTCTGTTTCCCTTTCCCTTCATACCATTCACTCAACTTTTTCCAGGTTTCCGCTGCTGAGGTTGC
Source organism: Pisolithus marmoratus (assembly GCA_024613145.1). NCBI lineage: Eukaryota > Fungi > Basidiomycota > Agaricomycetes > Boletales > Pisolithaceae > Pisolithus > Pisolithus marmoratus. The sequence continues at coordinate 16,019 of JANFAE010000481.1, read as the reverse complement.
ATAGAGCACACTGCTGAGGGGTTTGTCCTTCAGTGTCAGTGTGATCTGAGCACAGGCTTCTCGGTCTTTGATGAGCCATTCTTCATGCTCATCAGGATGTGTATTCTGGTCTGGAGTTTTCATCTCTGTGCCAGCTACAACTTCCCATAGGCCTCAGACACCTAAGACCTTTTGCATATGGAATTTCCACATTTGATAGTTAGCTCTGTCATCTGCTAGTGACGGAATGTCATATAGTCAACTTGATGCTTGTGTGACCTTCACTGTGGATGTCGAAGCAGTCATGCTTGCCAACTGGCTAGCTTGAGGTGCTTTGGATGCAGATCCTTTGCAAGACATGTTCTAGTATAGCAAGGTGATACTGAGTTTGCAAGTTCTTGCTGTCATTTAGAGCTCGGGGCTCATAACCTTTTGAGGTGAGGTCTGGCAGCTAACTAGCAAAGACAAGCAACTCAGAACTTCAAAGTTAGAAGTCTATATTGAAAGCTACCTAGCAAAGACAAGCAACTGAAAGGGAGTTCAGTAAGGTAGCTACAAGTAATATTAAATGAACTTTACCTCAGAACTTTGAAGTTAGAAGTCTGAGGTGCACAGGAAAAACAATTGAACCTAAGTGCGAAGAAAAATGATTATGTAAGACATTCCGCTGTAAGTATCAAGGTAAAAACATCAACACTTCAACATCCCTGTTGTTTCAGTTCAGTGTTGCAGTGGGTCGGTGTTATGGTGCTATGGTGATGCTGTGGTGCTTTGTGTGGTATGAAGCCACTCTCGTCACCATGATAATACAGTGCAGATCCTCTGGTCCTAGTCCTTGTAGACCAATGATGATGTACATGAGTCTGCATGTGCCCATATGCTACTGTGCTAACTAAGCCTCCCTGAGCCTCGCCTGCCTATGACTCCCCCTACTCCAACGGATGGACAGACAGGTAAGTCTCCTTCGCAAGCTTCCTAGGCAGTGCTCATCTAGTTTACAGTCCACGAGCCATATGCGAATCGTGTGTACATGGGGCTGGCTGCACTTGGTGTGTGCATGGAGTCTCCCTTATGTTCACTTCCGGTGACTATAGTGTCGGAGACGTTCCCAGCATCTTGCCCATAGTGAGGTTACCTCAAGGTCACGGAAAACACCAGTTCACACAAATATTCTGTTAGTGTTACAACTGTCGGCGCCACCGTTTATGTGCTGGAAGCAGCCGCCCCTTTCCCTGGTGGAGGATTCAGCGACAATGCGGGTGTAGTCCCTGTTTGATGGCGAACCATATACTGATGCGCGTTGGTTCTATCGACCTTCTTACGGACGAAGCAGCTTCCGATTACCTCTCGAAACTTGTCCCAGGCACATGTGAGGCCTTGTATAACTCGCGAGTACCGCCCGTACGCATCCGTCTTACAAGGTTTCACCTCACGATTCCAACAACAGAGATGGGCGTGTAGGTGTCTACATCTAGAAGAGCATGTTGTGACCAGCTAACATAACCTTCACGATCTACACGTATAGGCTTATTCTGACGTGCCTGCTCAATCAGACAGGTTTATCATAACTTGTAAGGGTTAGTTTGGCCAAGTATGTTGGGGCTAACTCAGCATCTAGCCAACCTTCGCATCAGTCATTTCCATGGTGAACGATGGGGAGTAGCACGGGAAAGAGGGGTCACGGTTTCCAGAACATACGGTTCTACTCCGTGGGTTATACAGGGTTGAATGATATCTCAACCGGCCGTAACCCGGGATGTAGTATGGTAGGTTTTAATGCAAGTATATGATCAAGCGGACATTTCCCCTCATCTGGGCTCGGCTGTTGACCATGAAACGCAGGCTTCTATCGGTTGGGAATCCGGGTGAGGCGCATAAGGTATTTCATCATTTACTGTAAGTTAGAGCTCACGAACTGGTTCAGTTACTGGACTTCGGACACCGAATTTCGGGAAACTAAAGGAACTTGCGTTGCAACTCCCATGATCTAACGTCATGGAAAGTGACAATTGCAATAACAAATGCTTTGTTCGAAGTGGTTTCTATCGGAATCGCTGCGCACAACTTATTCGCGAGGACCCCAATAGTAGATGTAAGGACTGGCACATGCTCTGAGAGTTGTCTTTGTATCTCTTCTTAAGCCTTTTCATGGCCTGGGGGAAGTACAACATCGTCTGTAACCATTTCCGGCCCGTCGTTGCGAGGTCGACGTCCCTCTGGCACGGGTAAACCTATTGTTTGCAACTTCGCGTTTCGCATGATTTTTTCGCATCAGACTTCTGAATATGCGGTTAGTAGAATAGTAATGAAACGCTTAGTTTCGTGTTATGACCGGATACTGCCCGTCATTATCTACTCTTTTATGCGCTTTACGCTCCTCTGCGGCCTGACGCTTCGCTGTCTCCGTCTTGCCTATGTTCTCAAGTCAAGTGCTACGATAGTAGTTAATGCTGCTTGGGATACACACACTAACAGGAAGGCGCGTACTCAGGCTCCACCAGGATCAAATTCGGGCGTAGCTGTGAGCATAAAAATGCCAGCAGAAATGCTTCCTTCGTTTGTGACGTTCTTCTCTATTGTCCACCACTCCAAGAGCGTGTACTGGAGCTGAGCGCTGGCGTTTCGAATTGGGCTCTGAAGGGTTTGGTGGTCTGGCGGCTGGCTGCAGATCTTCGGATTCTCCTCGACATATGTCATCTTTAGTACGCAAAGATATATATAAAGGCCCTGGAATGCTGCGGATGAAGACATACATGCGCGTGTCCACATCCACTGCGTTAGTTTTCTAAGTGAAGTTGCTCGTCCTGATCGCACGCGCCTGGCCATGGTATCAATAGCCCCATCTTCGCAGGTTCATTATGTCAGGGGGGAAATGACCCTTACATTTAGAGGAACTGTGAAGTGTTCGACATATTCGCCTAGTTTAAACCCAGGCTTTGACCCACCTGTTTGCTGGTGCTCGTGCTCAGCAATAGCACCCCACTTCTTCCTCCTCGGATCGCACTTGGAGAGCTTCTGTACGCGGATGACCTGTCACAATCTGCATAGGAAGTTCGAGAAGTTCAGAGCGTTTGCTGTGGTGTACAGTATTGTGGTAAGGGAAGTCTCGTTGCCCGTAAACCGTAATAAGACCATGGAAGTGACTTGCTTCCGCAGGTGGCAAATGCCTTGTGAGTCGCTGCTCTCCTCAGGTCTCTTTCTGATGCGACCCCATGTCTTGATTATGGACTGGCCAATATTTAGTTTGGACGATTTAAGTCATGCGGAAGTCGGGTTGCCGGCCGAACGATAAGCGCCTTGATATCGATTTAGTGGCGTCGTCACTGCATAGACAGCCCCACCTCCAGACTGTTCACCCCACACATTTTGTTCCTTGTCACGACACATCAAAATTCGTATTTCAGCTTCACATGGCACCCGGACGTTTCAAGCAGTTGCTGAAACGTCCATTTGCAAACCGCAATCGCTCGCACTACCATGTGCTGGATGCACACGATTCAGACCCTGGAGCTGCCGAGGCTGCATCTGCAGGTACGATTGTCCTTTCTGTCACTTTCTGAGAGGTATGTAGATATATTAGTACCGAGCAATCTCACAGGCAACCCAGCTCCTGCTGCTGTTGAGGCTACTACTGCCGGTATGTATGACCGTTATGTTTAATGGATTCTGTGGCATCTGATGTCGAGGGATAGCGAGCTCTTCTTCAGGCCGTGCATATCACCTTGATCCTGAAATGGCTAGAAAGTACATGAGAAACATCAAACGGTTCCGAATTCTGGTCATGGGCAGAGCAAATGCAGGAAAAACAACCCTTCTTCAGCGGGTCTGCAACACGGTAGATGATCCAGAAATTTTTGATGGGAAAGGCAAGAAGGTTCGTAGCTGTAGAGTGGGTGGCACTTATCTGACCACTCCCTCCTCCAGATCGATGGTACTGTTGTACGAGGCACCTTGGAGGTAAGATACCTCATCAAGTCATGGAAGTTGGAGTTGAGGCAAAGTATCTCTAGCGTGGTCATCATAATATCGAAGATGAACTTGTGTTTCGAAGCAATCCAGGGTTTGTGTTTCATGATTCTAGTGGGTTTGAAGCAGGGTCTGTAAAGGAGTTCGATGAGATGAAGAGCTTCGTGGTTGGGCGAGCAGTGACTGGGAGCCTGAAAAATCGCATTCACGCCATTTGGTAAGGATCACATTGCGAGTAAGTGTAAACTAAGGCAACAACTGTATCTAGGTATTGTATCCCCATGACTGACTATCAAAGAACAGTCACTGCTGCGGAACAAAAGTTTTTTGAGGAGTGTGACACAGGGCATGGTATATATTCCATCTATTCTTTGGAGAGATGGTCATGGGACTGATTTTCTGTTAAGTTCCTGTGATAGTTATACTAACAAAGACAGATACATTGAATTTACTAGCCATAGAGGAGCTGCTGGATGATGGCGACTTCGGAGTTGAAATTACAGAAGAAAAGGCTGCAGAAAGGGAAAGAGAACTGCTGCAAAAGGTGTCTACCCATATAAAGGGAATACTGACCAAAAGCAAATTTCCACCAAAACAATATGTGTCAGTGCAGAGTAGGTCTTTCTTGATTGAAAGCTGGCTTAATGACATGCATAACCTCTTTCTGGCAGGAATGAATGAACAGACTGCAGATTGCTCTGCATTGATGCAGTGTACAACAAATGCTTTGGATGAAGAAGGGTTGCAGAGGGTGTTAGTATCAACACAACAATCAAGTATTGCATTATGTATTGAATATGCAGTGAAAAAGTAAGGGAGGGCTTGATCTGATGAGTGATGCTGACATTGTATAGGACACTGAAATCAAACATGGAGTTAGGTGTCAAGGACAAGTCAATGGTCAATGTAAAAGTCATAGAAAGGGAGTTGCTTGATTGGTTTCCAAAAAAGCTTGTGAGTATGATGTGTTCTTTCTATGGAGGTAAAATTCATGACAATATACTGGGGAATGGTGTTGCAATCTTGTGCACTTTTTTGTGTATCCTTTGCTTCACAGGATGTGAGTGGCAGGGACTCCATAAAGGGGATAGCTGAATCAATGCTTACTGGACTGACTTCATGTTGGTGGCATGACAGCAAGTGAGTGATGTCATGGCAGGGTTAGGTGGATCTGTGCTGACTGGACTCACTTCCACTCTGCATGTTGGTGGCATGACAGCTTGTGGGTGATGTCATGGCAGGGTTAGGTGGATCTGTGCTGACTGGACTCGCTTCCATGGCATGACAGCAAGTGAGTGATGTCATGGCAGGGATAGGTGGATGTGTGCTGACTGGACCCACTTCCACTCTGCATGTTGGTGGCATGACAGAAAGTGAGTGATGTCATGGCAGGGGTAGCTGGATCTGTACTGACTGGACTTACTGCCACTCTGCATGTTGGTGGCATGACAGCTTGTGAGTGATATCATGGCAGAGTTAGCTGGATCTGTGCTGACTGGACTCACTTCCACTTGGCATGTTGGTGGCATGACAGGAAGTGAGTGATATCATGGCAGGGTTAGGTGGATCCATGCTGAGTGGACTCACTTCTGCTCTGCATGTTGGTGGCATGACAGGAAGTGAGTGATGTCATGACAGGGTTAGCTGGTTCTGTGCTGACTGGACTGACTTCCACTCTGCATGTTGGTGGCATGACAGGAAGTGAGTGATGTCATGGCAGGGTTAGCTGGATCTGTGCTGACTGGACTCACTTCCACTTGGCATGTTGGTGGCATGACAGCAAGTGAGTGATGTCATGGCAGGGTTAGGTGGATCTGTGCTGAGTGGATTTACTTCCACTCTGCATGTTGGTGGCATGACACCTTGTGAGTGATGTCATGGCAGGGTGAGGTGGATCTGTGCTGACTGGACTCACTTCCACTCTACATGTTGGAGGCATGACAGCAAGTGAGTGATGTCATGGCAGGGTTAGCTGGATATGTGCTGACTGGACTCACTTTTACTCTGCATATTGGTGGCATGACAGGAAGTGAGTGATGTCATGGCAGGGTTAGCTGGATCTGTGCTGACTGGACTCACTTCCACACTGCATGTTGGTGGCATGACAGCAAGTGAGTGATGTCATGGCAGGGTTAGCTGGATCTGTGCTGACTGGACTCACTTCCACTCTGCATGTTGGTGGCATGACAGCTTGTGAGTGATATCATGGCAGGGTTAGCTGGATCTGTGCTGACTGTACTCACTTCCACTCTGCATGTTGGTGGCATGACAGGAAGTGAGTGATGTCATGGCAGGGTTAGATGGATCTGTGCTGACTGGACTCACTTCCACTCTGCATGTTGGTGGCATGACAGCAAGTGAGTGATGTCATGGCAGGATTAGTTGGATCTGTGCTGACTGGACTTACTTCCACTCTGCATGTTGGTGGCATCGCAGGAAGTGAGTGATATCATGGCAGGGCTAGCTGGTTGTGTGCTGACTGGACTCACTTCCACTCTGCATGTTGGTGGCATGACAGCTTGTGAGTGATGTCATGGGGCAGGGTTAGGTGGATTGGTGCAGACTGGACTCACTTCCACACTGCATGTTGGTGGCATGACAGGAAGTCAGTGATATCATGGCAGGGTTAGATGGATCTGTGCTGACTGGACTCACTTCCACTCTGCATGTTGGTGGCATGACACCTTGTGAGTGATGTCATGGCAGGATTAGTTGGATCTGTGCTGACTGGACTCACTTCCACTCTGCATGTTGGTGGCATCACAGGAAGTGAGTGATATCATGGCAGGGCTAGCTGGATGTGTGCTGACTGGACTCACTTCCACTCTGCATGTTGGTGGCATGACAGCTTGTGAGTGATGTCATGGGGCAGGGTTAGGTGGATTGGTGCAGACTGGACTCACTTCCACACTGCATGTTGGTGGCATGACAGGAAGTCAGTGATGTCATGGCAGGGTTAGATGGATCTGGGCTTACTGGACTCACTTCCACTCTGCATGTTGGTGGCATGACAGCTTGTGAGTGATGTCATGGGGCAGGGTTAGGTGGATTGGTGCAGACTGGACTCACTTCCACACTGCATGTTGGTGGCATGACAGGAGGTCAGTGATATCATGGCAGGGTTAGATGGATCTGTGCTGACTGGACTCACTTCCACTCTGCATGTTGGTGGCATGACACCTTGTGAGTGATGTCATGGCAGGATTAGTTGGATCTGTGCTGACTGGACTCACTTCCACTCTGCATGTTGGTGGCATCACAGGAAGTGAGTGATATCATGGCAGGGCTAGCTGGATGTGTGCTGACTGGACTCACTTCCACTCTGCATGTTGGTGGCATGACAGCTTGTGAGTGATGTCATGGGGCAGGGTTAGGTGGATTGGTGCAGACTGGACTCACTTCCACACTGCATGTTGGTGGAATGACAGGAAGTCAGTGATGTCATGGCAGGGTTAGATGGATCTGGGCTTACTGGACTCACTTCCACTCTGCATGTTGGTGGCATGACAGCTTGTGAGTGATGTCATGGGGCAGGGTTAGGTGGATTGGTGCAGACTGGACTCACTTCCACACTGCATGTTGGTGGCATGACAGGAGGTCAGTGATATCATGGCAGGGTTAGATGGATCTGTGCTGACTGGACTCACTTCCACTCTGCATGTTGGTGGCATGACAGCTTGTGAGTGATGTCATGGCAGGATTAGTTGGATCTGTGCTGACTGGACTCACTTCCACTCTGCATGTTGGTGGCATCACAGGAAGTGAGTGATATCATGGCAGGGCTAGCTGGATGTGTGCTGACTGGACTCACTTCCACTCTGCATGTTGGTGGCATGACAGCTTGTGAGTGATGTCATGGGGCAGGGTTAGGTGGATTGGTGCAGACTGGACTCACTTCCACACTGCATGTTGGTGGCATGACAGGAAGTCAGTGATGTCATGGCAGGGTTAGCTGGATCTGTGCTGACTGGACACACTTCCAATGTGCATGTTGGTGGCATGACAGAAAGTGAGTGATGTCATGGCAGGGTTAGGTGGATCTGTGCTGACTGGACTCACTTCCACTTGGCATGATGGTGGCATGGCAGGAAGTGAGTGATGTCATGGCAGGGGTAGGTGGATCTGTGCTGACTGGACTCACTTCCACTCTGCATGTTGGTGGTCTGACAGATTGTGAGTGATGTCATGGCAGGGGTAGGTGGATCTGTGCTGACTGGACTCACTTCCACTCTGCATGTTGGTGGTCTGACAGATTGTGAGTGATGTCATGGCAAGGTTAGCTGGATCTGTGCTGACTGGACTCACTTCCATTTGGCATGTTGGTGGCATGACAGCAAGTGAGTGATGTTATGGCAGGGTTAATTGGATGTGTGCTGACTGGACTCACTTTCACTCTGCATGCTGGTGGCATGACAGTGGGTGAGTGATGTCATGGCAGGGTTAGGTGGATCTGTGCTGACTGGACTCACTTCCACTTGGCATGTTGGTGGCATGACAGCAAGTGAGTGATGTCATGGCAGGGTTAGGTGGATCTGTGCTGACTGGACTCACTTCCACTCTGCATGTTGGTGGCATGACAGTGGGTGAGTGATGTCATGGCAGGGTTAGGTGGATCTGTGCTGACTGGACTCACTTCCACTCTGCATGTTGGTGGCATGACAGCGAGTGAGTGATGTCATGGCAAGGTTAGGTGGATCTGTGCCGACTGGACTCACTTCCACTGTGCATATTGGTGGCATGACAGCTTGTGAGTGATGTCATGGCAGGGTTAGATGAATCTGTGCTGACTGGACTCATCTCCACTCTGCATGTTGGTGGCATGACAGCAAGTGAGTGATGTCATGGCAGGGTTAGGTGGATCTGTGCTGACTGGACTCACTTCCACTCTGCATGTTGGTGGCATGACAGCTGGTTAGTGGTGTCATGGCAGGGTTAGCTGAATCTGTGCTTACTGGACTCACTTCCACTCTGCATGTTGGTGGCATGACAGGAAGTGAGTGATGTCATGGCAGGGTTAGGTGGATCTGTGCTGACTGGACTCACTTCCACTATGCATGTTGGTGGCATGACAGCAAGTGAGTGATGTCATGGCAGGGTTAGATGGATCTGTGCTGACTGGACTCACTTCCACTCTGCATGTTGGTGGCATGACAGGAAGTGAGTGATGTCATGGCAGGGTGAGGTCGATCTGTGCTGACTGGACTCACTTCCACTCTGCATGTTGGTGGCATGACAGCGAGTGAGTGATGTCATGGCAGGGTTAGCTGGATCTGTGCTTACTGGACTCACTTCCACTGTGCATATTGGTGGCATGACAGCTTGTGAGTGATGTCATGGCAAGGTTAGCTGGATGTGTGCTGACTGGACTCACTTCCACTCTGCATGTTGGTGGCATGACAGAGAGTGAGTGATGTCATGGCAAGGTTAGCTGGATCTGTGCTGACTGGACTCACTTCCACTTGGCATGTGGGTGGCATGAGAGGAAGTGAGTGATGTCATGGCAGGGTTAGGTGGATCTGTGCTGAGTGGACTCACTTCCACTCTGCATGTTGATGGCATGACAGGAAGTGAGTGATGTCATGGCAGGGTTAGCTGGATCTGTGCTGACTGGACTCACTTCCACTCTGAATGTTGGTGGCATGACAGCAGGTGAGTGATGTCATGGCAGGGTTAGGTGGATCTGTGCTGATTGAACTCACTTCCACTCTGCATGTTGGTGGCATGACAGGAAGTGAGTGATGTCATGGCAGGGTTAGGTGGATCTGTGCTGACTGGACTCACTTCCACTCAGCATATTGGTGGCATGACAGCTTGTCAGTGATGTCATGGCAAGGTTAGCTGGATGTGTGCTGACTGGACTCACTTCCACTTGGCATGTTGGTGGCATGACAGCAAGTGAGTGATGTCATGGCAGGGTTAGCTGGATCTGTGCTGACTGGACTTGCTTCCACTCTGCATGTTGGTGGCATGACAGTGGGTGAGTGATATCATGGCAGGGTGAGCTGGATCTGTGCTGACTAGACTCACTTCCACTCTGCATGTTGGTGGCATGACAGTGGGTGAGTGATGTCATGGCAGGGTTAGGTGAATCTGTGCTGACTGCACTCACTTCTGCTCTGCATGTTGGTGGCATGACAGGAAGTGAGTGATGTCATGGCAGGGTTAGATGCATTTGTGCTGACTGCACTCACTTCTGCTCTGCATGTTGTTGGCATGACAGCAAGTGAGTGATGTCATGGCAGGGTTAGGTGGATCTGTGCTGAGTGGACTCACTTCCACTCTGCATGTTGGTGGCATGACAGGAAGTGAGTGATGTTATGGCAGGGTGAGGTGGATCTGTGCTGACTGGACTCACTTCCACTCTGCGTGTTGGTGGCATGACAGCAAGTGAGTGATGTCATGGCAGGGTTAGGTGGATCTGTGCTGACTGGACTCACTTCCACTCTGCATGTTGGTGGCATGACAGCTTGTGAGTGATGTCATGGCTGGGTTAGGTGGATCTGTGCTAACTGGACTCACTTCCACTCTGCATGTTGGTGGCATGACAGCAAGTGAGTAATGTCATGGCAGGGTTAGGTGGATCTGTGCTGACTGCACTCACTTCCACTGCACATGTTGGTGGCATGACAGCAAGTGAGTGATGTCATGGTAGGGTTGGTGGGTCTGTGCTGACTGGACTCACTTCCACTGCACATGTTGGTGGCATGACAGCGAGTGAGTGATGTCATGGCAGGGTTAGCTGGATCTGTGCTGACTGGATTCACTTCCACACTGCATGTTGGTGGCATGACAGCAAGTGAGTGATGTCATGGTAGGGTTGGTGGATCTGTGCTGACTGGACTCACTTCCACTCTGCATGTTGGTGGCATGACAGCAAGTGAGTGATGTCATGGCAGGCTTAGTTGGATCTGTGCTGACTGGACTCACTTCCACTCTGCATGTTGGTGGCATGACAGAGAGTGAGTGATGTCATGGCAGGGTTAGGTGGATCTGTGCTGACTGGACTCATCTCCACTCTGCATGTTGGTGGCATGACAGTGGGTGAGTGATGTCATGGCAGGGTTAGGTGGATCTGTCCTGGCTGGACTTACTTCCACTGCACATGTTGTTGGCATGACAGAGAGTGAGTGATGTCATGGCAGGGTGAGGTGGATCTGTGCTGACTGGACTCACTTCCACTCTGCATGTTGGTGGCATGACAGCAAGTGAGTGATGTCATGGCAGGGTTAGATGGATCTGTGCTGAGTGGACTCACTTCCACTCTGCATGTTGGTGGCATGACAGCAAGTGAGTGATGTCATGGCAGGGTTAGGTGGATCTGTGCTGACTGGACTCACTTCCACTCTGCATGTTGGTGGAATGACAGCGAGTGAGTGATGTCATGGTAGGGTTAGGTGGATCTGTGCTAACTGGACTCACTTTCACTCTGCATGTTGGTGGCATGACAGCAACTGAGTGATGTCATGGCAGGGGTAGCTGGATGTGTGCTGATTGGACTCACTTCCACTCTGCATATTGGTGGCATGACAGGAAGTGAGTGATATCATGGCAGGGTTAGGTGGATCTGTTCTGAGTGGACTCACTTCCACTCTGCATGTTGGTGGCATGACAGGAAGTGAGTGATGTCATGGCAGGGTTAGCTGGATTTGTGCTGACTGGACTCACTTCCACTCTGCATGTTGGTGGCATGACAGTGAGTGAGTGATGTAATCATGGGTTAGGTGGATCTGTGCTGACTGGACTCACTTCCACTCTGCATGTTGGTGGCATGACAGCTTGTGAGTAATGTCATGGCTGGGTTAGCTGGATTTTTCCTGACTGGGATTGCTTCCACTCTGCATGTTGGTGGCATGACAGTGGGTGAGTGATGTCATGGCAGGGTTAGCTGGATCTGTGCTGACTGGACTAACTTCCACTCTGCATGTTGGTGGCATGACAGCAAGTGAGTGATATCATGGCAGGGTTAGGTGGATCTGTGCTGAGTGGCCTTACTTCCACTCTCCATGTTGGTGGCATGACAGCTTGTGAGTGATGTCATTACAGGGTTAGTTGGATCTGTGCTGACTGGATGCACTTCCACTCTGCATGTTTGTGGCATGACAGGAAGTGAGTGATGTCATGGCAAGGTTAGGTGGATCTGTGCTGATTGCACTCACTTCCACTCTGCATGTTGGTGGCATGACAGTGGGTGAGTGACATCATGGCAGGGTTAGGTGGATCTGTGCTGACTGGACTCACTTCCTCTCTGCATGTTGGTGGCATGACAGGAAGTGAGTGATGTCATGGCAGGGTTAGGTGGATCTGTGCTGACTGGACTCACTTCCACTCTGCATGTTGGTGGCATGACAGCAAGTGAGTGATGTCATGGCAGGGTGAGGTGGATCTGTGCTGACTGGACTCACTTCCACTGCACATGTTGGTGGCATGACAGCAAGTGAGTGATGTCATGGCAGGGTTAGCTGGATCTGTGCTGCATGGATTCACTTCCACACTGCATGTTGGTGGCATGACAGCAAGTGAGTGATGTCATGGTAGGGTTGGTGGATCTGTGCTGACTGGACTCACTTCCACTCTGCATGTTGGTGGCATGACAGCTTGTGAGTAATGTCATGGCTGGGTTAGCAGGATCTTTCCTGACTGGGATTGCTTCCACTCTGCATGTTGGTGGCATGACAGCTTGTGAGTGATGTCATTACAGGGTTAGTTGGATCTGTGCTGACTGGATGCACTTCCACTCTGCATGTTTGTGGCATGACAGGAAGTGAGTGATGTCATGGCAAGGTTAGGTGGATCTGTGCTGATTGCACTCACTTCCACTCTGCATGTTGGTGGCATGACAGTGGGTGAGTGACATCATGGCAGGGTTAGGTGGATCTGTGCTGACTGGACTCACTTCCTCTCTGCATGTTGGTGGTATGACAGGAAGTGAGTGATGTCATGGCAGGGTTAGGTGGATCTGTGCTGACTGGACTCACTTCCACTCTGCATGTTGGTGGCATGACAGTGAGTAAGAGATGTCATGGCAGGGTTAGGTGGATCTGTGCTGACTGGACTCTCTTCCACCTTGCATGTTGGTGGCATGACAGCTTGTGAGTGATGTCATGGCAAGGTTAGCTGGGTCTATGCTGACTGGACTCACTTCCACTCTGCATGTTTGTGGTGTCACAGACAGTGAGTGATATAAGTGCAAAGTTAGCTGGGTTTGTGTTCACTGTTTCCACTCTGCATGTTGGTTGCATCATAACGTGTAAGCAACATAATGGCAGGCTCAACTTCATCTGTATTGTCTAAGCCAACTTGCAACATTTATTATGGTCACATGTCAGGGTGTGAGTGGCTTCTTTATATGCAATGATGTTTCCTAAATCCTAGGTGTCTTACTTTCATAGGATGTGAGTGACATGGTCACTGCTGCAGCCCAATCAGTCTTGACTTGGTTTCTCAACTTACTCTTCAATAGCATGTAATTCTTTCTGTTAAAGTAATGTGTTTGTGCTGACTCCTTTGCCTTATATTTCCCTTGCTGTATGTGCACTGACAGCTTGTGAGTCATTTCCAACAATCTATGTGAATCCCTATTGACTGTCCCCTTGTTTACCATGTTTTCCCTTCACCATCTCAGTATGTGAGAAATTCATTCTGCCTGGTTGTTACTGATCATGCTGCTTACTTATTTTCCATGGTGATATAATTCTCCTGGTTTCCATTGGCCTTCCTGGCAGGAGGTGGGTGATTTCCCAGTATAGCAGGCATGACTGGAACACTTCATGTATGCATGGTGTTCTATTTTGATGCTGACTCTCTAATTTTGCAACTGCCAGTTAGTGAGTATTGCCACATTATTCCAGTGTCTGTTGTTCCAACTATACCTATGATACTCTAGTCATCCCTTGCAGTGGTGGATAATTATTCAACAATGCCAACTCTGCCCCAAACTACCACTTTGTTAGGCAAGTTCATAACAGTCAAATCCATGGTTTGCCATGCTGTTGGTATGGCTTTGTCATTACCTGTCCATGACTTGTTCATCTTGGTCATCTTTCTAGTGTGCTTGCTTGCTATTGAGTATTCTTATTTTTTGATGCAGCAGGGGAGTTGTAATTCATGGAATGAGGCTTTGGTGCTGTCTGTGAACAAGTACAATGCATCCCATATACAGCAAAATGTCACCAAGGCTGTTAATGTGGCATTTCAGCAGTATGGTGACAATGTGGCAGAGTTATGTGATGAGATTCTGAAAATTATTACAGAGAACAAGATGGGTAAGTAAATATTTCCACACCTCTTTATCATTGATTCCATTAAAAAACTAGCTATGTAGGAAGTTGGCAAACAATAGTTTCATATGGACAGGATTTTCAAAGTGTAGAACCAAGAGTATGCAATAGTTATGCAAATCCAGTTGAAAAAGTTGTCCACAAAGGTTGCATCTGACTTCCAATCTGTAAGAGTGTGGGCACCTTTTGTCTCAAGATCATGCTAGCAAACTGTACCATATGGTATTCACAGAGATATGATATGTAGAGACAAAAGATTACTCTGTAAAATTTTTGAGACATCATATATACAATGAGCTGCCAGGCATGTGATACTGCAGTACCACATGCCTGTGATTGATAACAAGCACCATATTTGGTGCACCCCTAACACCCTCCCCCTGTAAAGCCTGTAACAGCTCAGAAATGAAAAGAAAAGAGAAAGAAAAAGAGAAAAGAAAACAGACAAGTATATACAAGTGAGATGTTGAACCTTGCAAGCCACTGGAGAGGGTTATGCCTCAAAGTGTGGATTTAGGTCTATGCACAAGGGGCAGGTACTTCCAACCTGAAGTTGGGTTCGAATCAAGAAGTCTAGATACAAGGGCAATATTGGCTATGTAGGGGAGAGTACAGATAGTGATGCTATTGTGCTTGTCGCACCTCGTCAGCTTCCCTATGACCCTCCTGAGGAGTCAGGCGAAAGGGCGAGATTCGACATTGAGCTTGCCAGGATTGTGGATGTTGATGTGATGCCCATACTGTCTTCTTCTGGTACTGAGATCGGACATACTTGTGGTGGGCAACAGTTCGTACATGGACTCCTCAGGCTGCCGATACCAGTCAACACTTTGGAGACTGTCAAGTTGCCACATCCAGATGACATCAGATTTCATGTGGTAGCTGGTATCGACCTTCCATTGGTCGAACAAACGTTGAATCTATTTTCAGCGCAATTTTGGTGAGAGGGGGACAGCATCGAGATACAAGAGGGGGACCTCAGAGGAAAGGCTGGGATACTTGCCAACGTGGATTGGCACAAGTGATGTGCTGTCATTTTGTGTGATGAGAATGCTTTCAAATGCAACCTGCATGAGCTACGCAGGATGTTCAGGATAGGGGATACAGTGGAGGTCATAGCAGGCCCATTTTGTGGGGAAGCTGGCTATATTGTCACTCTCCATGAGCGCACAATTGTCCTCATCATGCAGCATGACAAAACCTCAGACAATGTAAGTTGTTTTTGTAAGGGCTACCCTTCTGTGTCCTGACAAGCTCTATAGATTGAGGTGTCAAAATTTGTCGTGCAAACCCACTTAAATGAACACATATTGTCTCTGGGCCCTGAAGGCGATGAACATCAATTACCCCCCCATCTCTCGGTGGATGAAGCCTTGCCGGGTGACATCGCAGAAGTGCATTGTGGTCCATATGCTGGCCAGAGGGGAGTCATCGAGTGGATTGGTCCTGACGGCAAGGTCTGGGTGAGTAACTACTGGAAAGGAAAGGCAAAAGAGAATGTATTGCCAGACAAATGAAACCCAATCCCCAGTCAGACTATGGTCCTCATGGATGTGTCTGACCTTCATATCAAGTGAGCCCTGGATATCCTCACCTTTTCCAAGGACAAGGGTTACAATGTTGCTGTGGGTGATACTGTGGAAGTGGCCAGGGGCCCATGGTACCCCTCTCATGGTGTGGTGAAGGCAGTGGATCTGACCAAAGCCAGCCTTGATGTCATGTGTGTGGTGGATGGAGTTCAGGTGAGCTATCTAGCATGTCTTCTCACTTTTGCTCACCCTTCTGTCTAGATGAATG
>JANFAE010000480.1:0-73880 GCA_024613145.1 Pisolithus marmoratus | reverse complement strand
CGGTGGTGAGGGGATGGCGGTAGACATATGGATCAGAGCTTCAGTGCAGCGGAATTATCGAAATAAGGTGAGACGTTTTGTAGGCTATCTAGAGCGGCGGGGCTCATAACCTATCAAATCTGTACAACACTCAGTCGTGCGCGCGTAGCGGCAAACGTCTATGGCATTACCTGTAAACAATATGGTAATGCGTGAGTTCATGTGCTAGTTACGAGGAGAAGAAACATTTATGCCCACCTCAGTCGTGTGCACGTAGCGGCAACGTCTGAGGCGATTCCACTATCGTATGGGACTAAATACACTAAACGGAAACAAGAATGAGACATGGGTGTTGAACCCAGTGTCATACAACCAAACGGTCCCAGCACGGGACCTTACAACGTCAAAAGAAAGTAAGACATTTGGACAAAGGAATAAATATCCGCACTGTATTGTAACGTGTGGTCGGCGAACGACAAGTATTGTGGTCTTGTAGACCCACGGATGGAAGATAATTCTCACGATAAAGAAAAGTGTGTCAATTAACAAACGAAGACTACGAACGACTTGCCAAAATCTAACACCTTTAGTCACATTATGCTTGACATTCTAACTTGGGTAGCTGTTGATAACCAAACGAGATGTATCATATCTTGGGATATCATAAACTGAATGGATGGTACATATGATACTTGAGGTCACACGTGATATTGCCATTGTATGAGCAAATATTACAATATATTATAATTTCTATTTGATATCATTTGGGAACAACTACATCAACATAAAATGTTTTTACAGTTCCAGTGATATCAGGTCTTAAATAATGGGGTCACCGTGTTGGTACCGTTGCACTCACTTCTCTTCCGTTCCTCCGTCATATTCATGGGCCTAACCTCTTCGTAATGGAGCCTCCTAACAAGATGGAAAAGACAAGTTATCACACGCACTCTCTGAGTATAAGACGACGGGCGAACAGAAGTCTAATATTGGTTGCTGGTCATATGGGGTTTGCAAGACTGCTGAGCGTGAGACGTGAGCGCGTGAACGCCAAGTTTCGAGGTCGTTCGCTAGACTCGACAGACACTGGACCTGTACGACTTGTACAGTATTCGGTTCGTTAACTTATCAAGAACGTGAGGTATTAAAATATTCCGGGATCTCCATCAGTTTTTACCCATTCCTTCGGCGGACAGTCGTATAGCTGCACGAGCGGCGCGCTGCGGCGGCTTGCTGAGAGGTAAGCACATTTCGTCGAAGCCTCACTACATCACTTGTCATTAAATTGTCGCTAGATGTCATGGAATTTGTGGCAGCATGACCCCATGAGAGGAGTACCTGTCAACGAAATTAGTCCACTAGCGTTGTCGTATCATGCTTCAAACGAGTGGAAGAAACAGTCAAGAAAGTTCAATGACAGTGTGTGCAAAAACAAAGCGGTATTGGATCACTGTGGTAGTGCCCGTTACACTCCACTCCGAAACAGTACGAAGCGTATTTGGCAAAGGGTAGCTCATCCCACGTCGGCATAACAGTTTAAGCGGCGGAGGACTTTCAGGTGGGGTTCTGCAACGCTCTGGCTGCGATGCGGGGTCGAGACTGAGGGCGTGCCTGATTTACTGGCTCAGCTGACCCACTCATGAATACCAACAGTGAGAGTCGCGGCGTATTGCCATGTGATCGTCGTCGTGAACGGGCCAAAATTCGGAATTTCGGAACACGTTTTCTATCCCGTCAGTGTCATTGAGTTCAAGTCATGATATGGTGGTAACCAGTGAGTTCGATTCGTTTTCTGTGTGCGATGCGTTACTTCAAGGGGAACCACTCACAATGACATTCATCGTCCATGAAACTGAGTGATCCAAAACCAACGTACCACAACAATTTTTTGTGTGGGAGAGGTACTTTTCATCTGCCCGCGCTGTGCAAGGTGTGTTCTTATCTGAGGGCCTCGCCCGCACAGACAATCCACAATCAACTCTTTCGGGCTTATGAGGCGGGTGAAAGTCTGCTTGGGCCACTCATGACTGAAAGGCGCCAAGGTTGCGCCGCCCTTCAAGCACTGTCGGCGGTTTATCCCAGAAAGAAGGCGAGTCCACGGGTTTGCATGCAAAAAGAAATCTCAGGTACGTTCAGGAAGGCGGTTTCTTGATGCGTGGTGATAAGGGGGTACTTTGTCAGAAGACAGTGTTGTATGGAAGGCTGGGAGAACGAATATCCGCTTGCAATGGTTGATACGCATTCGTAGGGTCTGCGCCTAAAAGTGTTTGGAGGTCAAGTATTGCTGTGGGTATGTGCTAACGTTGTCCATATCCCATTCAGGATGTCCGCATGTGGGTTGCTTGCAGAAGTGCCATCGTTGCGGTGCCACATGGAGTGTCATTGGACGGCCCATGCATTCCCGGTCTGACTTCTTTGAACCCTGTCTCCTCAGGCGCCTACATTGCATTCCATCTACACACATTTCTTCTTCTGAAATGAAGCTATGGTCCATGCGACCTGTTCCTTACGATTGTTGATGTGGTAATACCTTGGCAGTCCATTCACATCTCCGACGAAGTTCCAAACACGGCGAAGAGGGACCGTGGAGTGATCCCCTGTTTCATATTAGTCGCGCATGCATGTGGGACATCAAGTAGCGCCAAAGGTCCCATCGTCGAGTTCCCTCGTCTCATTTAAGGGCCATATGATCATCTAACAATATTTGATTTTGAAGATGCGGTCACTATTGATTTGGTATCCTCTGGATCCAGCTTTTTCCGGAGGAAAACGACTCAGATACCCGCACCGCTGACAGTACTAGTGAAGGTGGGAAATTCCTGAAAGTCCATTATGGCACGCAACGTCGTGAGTTCGTATCGGTGTATCTGTCTGCCTCTGAGGATGTCCACGTACCATCAGTGAGTAGCCAAGGCCGTTCTCTTCGACGCACATAGTTCGTTATCCAAGCCCATCCGGATCGTAAGGCAACATGGCCCCCGTTTCCCTCACACTCCTCAGTTGCAACTGTGTCTCTGCCGGCCCAGCGCGTGCCAGCACACCATTAAGAGCGAAGAATTACGCAGGCGGTTACTGGAGTCTGTCTTATCTTCGTAGTAGGCCATGGGGCACCACGAGAGCCGAGGGTAACTCGATATCCTGCGAAGTATGGCTCTGAATGCTCGTATCGGTACACTTTGCAGGAAGCCCACTTACATCATGAGCCATCAAGTTGTCACCGTATGGTAAATCCGAAATCGACGGGCTGATCATGGTCCAGCTGGGCTTGACAACAAGTGACTCCATACATGTCTAGCAATATGTTAGTTCATCAGCGGGAAGAACGTGTCACATCCCAATACACTTCACTCACCATGGGATGGATGAAGATGCAAGGGACATGCTGAAGGACATGGGGGGGGGGGGGGGTGGAATGTCATAATGTAATAATACTCCAAATTGTGCTAATGAACTTACATACAGTCTCTGCTTTGGCACATTCTCCAACACATGTACATTCTACTAACGGCGTCGTGACACACTATCCGGCTCATTCTCGTTGGTTGACCGGATTTAACATTACTTCCCAAGCAATATAAATTGAGGCCCGAGTGCTCCAGAACCTATACAACAACACCCGAACCAGTCCCGTGTCGCGCCCTAATGCTTGGTCAATGAGCAGCGAAGATTCTGCATTAGGGTTGCAGATTAACCCTCTAACCGATGAACCTTTCTTGCGTCTTGCCTCGCCACACGAAACATAATAGTCACGCCTCCTAGAGTAGGGGACGATGAGCATCTCCTCACCCTTTTCAGTGACAACAGGATAGCGGCTTGGCTTTATCCTATACCCATTCCGTTCACATGGGCTCATGCTCGAGCCATGCTTCAAGAGGCGAAAGACGAGGCAGGCGCCTTACTGAACGAGATACGCCGCCTCAATACAGAGCACCCGGATGGCCATCCAGGGTTTGTTGGTGGCTGTCCTGTCAGGTGTATCAGGAAAGTTCAGAATGATGGAACAGACATATTCATAGGGTACGTCACAGTACACAGAGGAGTGTATGCGGACGTCCTGGATGAGACCGAACGCCAAATTGTCACGGAAGAGAATAACAAGAAGACCGCTGGTGACCCATCTATTAGATGGTCCATTCGATGTGAGTTATTCCAATGAATGTGAAAAAGACAACTTACCGGAAACGAAGTTGTTCTGTTACCTAGCTACCATGGTCAAGGCGTCATGACCGCTGTTGTCAGCCGGGTGGTGCATGCGTGGATGGTTCCTAGGATGAATGGACAATATATCACCGTATTCATCTTTGCAAGTAACATTGGCAGTAAACGCCTTCTTGAAAAGAATGGATTCATTAGAGTGGCGGTGCTGGAAAGGGTGGTTAGGGAGAGAAGATAAAGGTCAATCACATGGAATGGAGGATGCAACGCACTTAAAAACTCGGAAGGAAGAAAGGGTGAAGATCGTTCGGGTAATGAGTGGTTGGGTACCCGCACTGTCCACAATCCGACGTACGGTGCTCGTATGCGACGATCGCTGACATCCGGCTTCGGTGAAATGTTGTAAAATAGTGTTGTAACTTAACATAAATCGCATGAGCCTCCCCTTGGAAATTTTCTGGGGAATAGACCTGGCAGAAAAAAAGGAGAAGAATCATACTGATACGAGTTTTGAATAACGCAATAGGATCCGATGCTCCAAGCGGTTTGGAAGCATAGTTGTAACCATAGTGATTGAATCGTACTTGACCAGGCTCAAGTGAAGCACGACTCCCAATCGGGCTTTAGCCGAAGTCACTTCTTTGTCAAACGCCTCATGAAGGCATGGTCTGAGGTATCGCGGAGGAAAGTCCGGGTGCTGGGGTTACACGCCTTTTATCTCTGATCGTGTCACTGATCGCCCTGGGGTCACCATATTGTCACCGTTGCGCTGCCCTGACTCACTCCTTTCCGCTCTTCCGTCATATTCATGGGCTTAGTCATCCCTTCGTAATAGAGCTTCTTAACAAGATGGCAGGTTATACACCGGACTCTCTGATTACAAGACGACGGGCGAACGGAAGTTTGATCGGTTGAGCCACACTGCTTGGCGTGAGACGTGAGCGCGTGAATATCAGTTTCGAAGTCGTTCGCTAGACTCGACGGAGACTGGACGCGGACAACTTGTACAGTCTTCGGTTCGTTAACTTATCAAGGACATGAAGTATTCGGACATTCCAGGATCTCCATCAGTTTTCACCCATTTCTTCGGCTGGCAGTTATAGGGCTGCAGGTGCAGAGCGCCGCTGAGAGGTAAGTACACTTTGTAGGAGCCTCACTACGTCATTCTGTCGTTAATTGTCGCTAGATGTCATGGGATTTGCGGCAGCAGTGATCCCATGAGTGGAGTGTTTGCCAACGAATTAGTCCACTAGCGCTGTTGTATCCTTCAGGCGAGTAGTGGAAGAAACAGTCAAGAAAGTTCGATTGCAGTGTTGTACAAAAACAAAACCGTATTGGATCACTCTGGCAATGCAACGTTACAGGGTCCACGACTACCGTACAGCTGGGCACATTCCCAAAGATGCCCACTGCAGGCTACACGTGTAGGATGGCGCATTTCAAACCGTGGCATCATGTTGATGGGCATCGTGCGGGTTATTAATGCACGCAGCGATATTGGTCGCGGCTTTCTGGCCCTCTAGGTATGCACCATGCAAGAAACCTACATCCTACGTGGTTAGTGGATGGTCGTGGAAGTGGAAGTTCGACTAACCAAAGTATCGGAGGCTGGTACCTTCACCTGCAAACCAAAGGTGACCGTCTACTGGGGCACTCAGGTTGTACGAGTGTTGAGGTACAAAGGATGCTCCCCAGTTAGAGTACGAGCCTCGGAACAAGGGATCTTTACCCCAGAAAGGCATGAAGATAGCGATTGGATCGGGAGCGTTGGGATACATCCTGCGAAGAACCTCCATTACTTCTTGCTGCAACTTGCGTTGTGGTTTTGTTCGAGTTTGAGTTGCTCGAGATAGTTCGCATAATCACCCCTGAACCTTGTGAGCCAAGGGAATGATGCGGCCATCGACAACTTACCGTTACGGTAACGAAAATGATCCCAGAGCCGGGGAAAATGCCCGGATGATCTAAACTCTGCCATACTGGATACTTTCCTTTTTGCTGGTCTGCATAAAGTGCTATCTCAGAGTCGAACCCAGAATTTTTCTCGAATTGCAAGAAGATCTTGGTATACACCGGCTAGCTTTGGTGTCAGGAAGCATCCTCTGGTGATTGGATCAACTTGCCATTTCTATGTTGCTAATAGCCTCTCGTTTCCAATCAGGGAGCGCGGGCTCGAAAGTGACGTCGGTACCCTGCAGCACACCGACGCTAAACGTCACTAACACATGATCTGCGGTGAGGGTGTATCCGCTTGTGTTGTTCGTCAGGTTTCTTGTCTGAACGGTCACTCCACTTTGATTGTATTGAATGGACGTGACAGCCTGGTTGAAGAGGACTTGACTCGTATTGAGGAAGGTAGCAGCTTCCGCTTGGACGATACATGCCATGCCACGCGGGTCCACGGACAACATGTCCACGTCCGAATAACCAACATCCGGATCAAAAGTGTAGTTGTAATTCTATCCTCCATTAGGCACGAGAGGCATATATACATCAGTGCGTACTCACCCAAGCGGAGGCCAAAGATGACGTTTGCGAAGCATCCTATGAGAAGGGTCGGTATCTCTGCACTCATGACAAGTAACCCAGCTTACCTGTGCATCTAAATTCCGATTCCGAGAGAGGCAATCAATTTACGGGGACAAAATAAAGGAACGATCAAACTTGCATTCCTGCAGCGGGTATAAGTCCAAAGTCAATTATCAAGGACGAAAGCACGCACATAATCAATCTGATACCACTCGCAAGCCTCCTCTTGTGGCGTCTTCGGAGCTACGCCCATATAATTGTATGCTGACCTAAGGTCCAGATCTGTTTTGTTTTGTTCCCATCGCTGTCCTATTTTATATTGAGGATATTATGTGAGCACTGAAATGGTCCCTCGCACCTGCAAGGACTCTGGCGTTGTCAAACGCGGTCAATGACGCGTTGAACGTCTTGGAGTAGTCGTTAGGTCCGTTGTAATCAAAAAACGCTACAGTGAAATAAGCACAACACAAAGATGGCGACAGGGGCGGCGTAACCGCCCAACCTACTGATGTTCGTAAACAAATTGCTCTCTACCATCGACAAGTTGTGCTTCTGCGCCAGCAGCCAGACCGGATTAGCAGGTCCGCTGCCTGTTTGGGTTCCATGGATCCAGTTTGGGCCCTTCTCAACGACATACGATGATCCGTTGACACCGAATTGCCTTCGGGACATACGCCCTCCGAATATGCCCTTGGCTTCCACAATCACGAAGTCGTCGATACCCTGTTCGTGGAGTGTACGGGCTGCTATGACGCCGGCCATACCGCCGCCAAGGATGAGGACCTTGGTGTGACTTGGGGGTGCACCGCCAATCTTGAGGTCAGCTGGGCACACAGTGGCATTAGCGGCTTGAGCAACCGCGCTCGCAAGGAGGCTTAGGAAAACGGTTGCAACAGAGAACCTAAGCAAGGACATAATGAGGAAGGTAAGAGGGCACGCGATGGCACGCAGTACTGGTCTCTGTGTCGGCCACTTTATAGGTTCTGCAAGCGACAAGTCAGTAAGTTTACGAGATATCGGGTAGCTTAGACTCCTGGGGCATAGTTCCTTGCTTTTCGGGTACCAAACTCACAGGTGTATTGGAGCCTTGAGCCTTGCAGATTGGCCACGACTGGGGCTGGGAGCCGGGCCGAGCAAAACACTAGGGTACTTGCATGAGAAAGCTGCTTAGCGGGTGAAAGTATTGAATTGTATGCCGTATGCGACTTCTTCTCATTGATAAAGCATGCCCCACGCTTGCCTTGCATGTGAGCTCGAGCATACGCGAGTGTCGTTAGTTTCTTCTTGATGCTCCGCAAGTGAATCTGGCATGGTCACGGTGCCGCCACCAGTATTTAAATCAGCCTCCGACGAACCATGAACTGGTCTACCAAGGCCTCTTGGTCCGCATACCTATAGAACGGGCTCTATGGTTATCCACCATGAGATCAAGGAAAGCTAATACCTTCGTTCGCCGGCTAGCAAAGACTTTTAAGACGACGCTAATTATGTAAGGTATGAGATGGCTGCCGATCGGTGTTGCAAGTACTGCGCTAATTATAGAAGCTTCCCCGCACTGTCAACTAATATTGAATGAGCTTCCCCGCATGCCACAAGAGGTTACATGACAGCTGCCACTTGCCAATCATAAGACTCGTTGCAGAACAACCCCTTTTTTGTGAGCCACAATGGAACGGCTTGTGTCCTGTCCCGATCGGTTCAAAATGTCAGAAGTGAGTTGCTCACAATTGAGCGCAGTAGAGCATTCTGTCGCGCTATTATTGTGGCTGACGTGCTGCCAGGTTACGTCTCTCGACATACAGGAGCGTGGGCTTCAAGCCGGCACGGTAGAATCTGGCCTGCCGGACCTGCTGGAATGCTGCGCTAGTATGGTTTATATACACTATACCGCATTCAACTTACTCTATCCTATAAATGCTTAGCACGAGACGGCAGCACCACTCTTCGGATGCCAGACTGCATAGGATGCTTATGACATGACAAGAAATGGGTCCGCCGATTAGGAGAACTAGCAGGCCCAGTCATCAGTTCAGTACCCTCATACTCTTTACCTCTGAGACAAATGCGACCGTTGGCACCTGCAATACATAGACGAGAAAGAATAAGGGACTGTCGCGCAGAAATGATAGATTTGGACGAGTTAGTGAACATGGTGGCGGTAGTACTTGGGTGCCGTTGTAAGTTCGTGACTGTCAAGGACAACTTACAAGTTTGTCAGGTGACGGCCGCACGTCCTACTGCTTCGCTTGCCTCGCAATAATGTTGACGTTGTAAAAACGCCATTCGTACTCACTCTCTGATTGCCGAAACTCTTCACTCTCAGGCTGCCGGTTGGTGGCAGGCTGAACGGTATCCTCGTCATTTTGCAGGTTGCAGGATCCACGCGCAACAGAAGCCAAAGACATCGACGCGACGAACCGGTTGTTACGGGTTATCAGTGAGTGCGGCTCACCAAAGAGTAGTCTCTAAACCCATCAACGGAGCAATCCAACCCAGCCTACCACATGCTCGCGACATTTTTTTCCTGAAGCAGGAACGAGCTTATGGAGCTGTCGCTAGTGTCATGCTCACGAAGAAGCCCGGCCAGCCCCTGGTCTGAAGCCCTCCTCAGAGAAGCAACAAGCTCGGTATCCATGTCCACCCTCTCAGACCTCAGGCGTCAATGCCTCCTTGACACATGCACGACACCTACTCCCACTGGATCATCCTTCCTTTTGTTTCCTCGCTAGAGTTCGGGCAGTGTCCGAACGCGTATAGTGTGCTGTGCACTGGTATATTCATGGAGCGCCTCATGACTCGCTATCTGGGTCTACCGCGTATAAGCACATGCTCAGTCCGGATGTAGCATTCGAGCTGTGGTGGCGTCAAGAGGCGTCGTAATTTATAACTTGATGCAAGGCCTTCCTCTTATGTAGCGCCGGTGGTGAACGGTTTACTGATGGCGGCCGGCCGTGACTGGCACGGAAGATCGCGGATACTGAGGGCACAGTAGCCTCACGCAGATGTGCAGTGTCATATATCAAGAGCAGACCTGATTGCAATGTTTGTGTAGATACTTTGGAAAGATATCACCATGCAACTTCCGGCAGTAAACAATCCATCTCAGATATTCAGCATGCAACTTTCAGACAAGTGAAAGCAATAGTCAAGCAAGTTCGATTGAGCATAGTGTTGTACAAAAACAATGCCATATGGAACTACCGTAGTAACGCAACGTTACAGAAATATTACAGGAACTGCATG
This sequence comes from Pisolithus marmoratus, assembly GCA_024613145.1. Lineage (NCBI taxonomy): Eukaryota > Fungi > Basidiomycota > Agaricomycetes > Boletales > Pisolithaceae > Pisolithus > Pisolithus marmoratus. The sequence goes on along the minus strand of JANFAE010000480.1, from coordinate 63,974 downwards.
AGCAAATGCAGCGAACAGAATCCTCACATACCGTACAGCTGAAAGAATTCCGGAGATGCGTACTGCAAGCTACTTGGATAGGACTGGGCATTCCAAACCGTAGCGTCATGTGGCTGGTGGGCATTGCGTCGAATTGTTGATACACGCAGCGATCTTTTTCGCCGCATCCTCGCCCTCCAGGTATGCGCCATGCATGAAGCCTACATCCTACGTGGTTAGCGGATGGTCACGGAGGAGAGGGCAAGACCAACCGGAGTAGTAGAGACTGGTACCTTCACCTGCAAACCAAAGGTGACCCTTTACCGGTGCACGCAAGTCGTCTGAGGATTTCGGTACGAAGGGTGCTCCCCAGTTAGAGTACGAGCCGCGGAACAGGGGAGCTCTGCCCCAGATAGGTAAGAAGATAGCGATTGGATCGTCGAGTTTTTTGTTGGGATACATCCTCTGAAGAACCTCCATTACCTCCCGCTGCACTAGCGTGTGGTTATGGAGTTGCTCGAGATATTTCGCGTAATCACCCTAAACCTTGTAAGCCGAAAGAATGGCACGGTCCACGACAACCTACCGCCACGGTTGCGAAAATAACCTTAGAGCCGGGTAAAAAGTCTGGGTGATCTAAATTCTGCCATACCGGATATTTGCCTCTTTGCGGGTCAGCATAAAGTCCTATCTCAGTGTTGAACCAGAATTTTTCCTTGAACTGCAAGAAGATCTTGGTGTACACTCCCTAGCTTGGATATCAGAAAAATAACCTCCGGTAGTTTGGTCGTCTTACCATTTCTATGCTGTTAATAGCCTCCAGTTTCCAGTCGGGGAGCGGGGGCTCGAAAGCGACGTCGGTGCCTTGCAATACACCGGCGCTAAACGTGACCAGCACATGATCGGCAGTGAGGGTGTATCCAGTTGTTCCGTGGTGACTTCCTGTTGTCTGGACGGTCACTCCCTTATCATTGTATTGAATGGTCGTGACAATCTGGTTGAAGAGGACCTGCTTCGAAAAGTCGAACGAGATTCTAGCTTCCTCTTGGACAATATATGCGATGCCGCGTTTGTCCACGGACAACCAGTCCTCATCCGAATAACCGATTTTAGGATCAAAAGTATAGTCGTAATTCTATCCCCCATTAGACACCAGTGCATATAAATGTCAGCGCGTACTCACCCAAGCAGAGGCCAACGATGACGTGCGCGAGGGATCCTATGAGAATGGTCAACACCTCCCGCATTCACGGCAGGTAACCCAACTTACTTGTGCATCTGAATTCCGATTCAAGGAAAAGGAATCAGTTTAGAAGAACGAAGTAAAAGGAACAATAAAACTCGCATTCCTGCAGCAGGTGTAAGTGCAGAAATTTATCAAAGGCGGAGACATACGTAATCAATCTGATAGTACTCGCAAGCATTCTCTTCCGGTGTCTTTGGAACGATGCCCATTGTTTTGTATAGAGATCTAAGGTCCATATCAGTTTTGTTCTGCTTCCATCGCTGTTCTATTTCATATGGTGAGGATACTATAAAAACACCGAAATAATCTCTCGCACCTGCAAGGTCCCTGGCCTTGTCAAAGTCGGTCATTGACTTTTTGAACGTCTCGGAGTAATTAGCAGATCCGTTGTAATTGAAATACGCTGCAGCAAAATGAGCGCGACACATGGAGATGGCAACGACGGACGGCATAAATGCTCGACATACATATGTTCTCAAACAAATGACTCTGATTCATCTGCAATTTGTGCTTCTGCGCCAGATCCCAGACAGGATTAGTACGATTCGTAATGTTTGATTTGGTTCCATGGATCCAGTTTGCACCCTTCTCAATGAAGACTTTGGATCCGTTAACACCGAATTGCTCTCCGATCATACGTCCTCCGAATTTGTCGTTGGCTTCCACAATCAGGAAGTCCTCGATGCCCTGTTTCTGGAGTGTACGAGCTGCTATGACGCCGGCCATACCACCACCAAGGATGAGGACCTTGGTGTGATTTGGGGTTGTACCAGCAAGAGTGAAGCTGGTTTGATATCCGGTGGCATTAGCAATTTGAACAAGCCCACTAGCAAGAAGGCTTAGGAAAATGGTTGCAGCAGAGATCCTAAGCTGGAGCATAGCAAGAAAGAAATGAAGACACGAGACACGCATTGCCAGTCTCTGCGTTGGCCATTTTATAGGTTCTGCGAGTGACAATTACTGCCGCCTGGACTTGCATGGAATAGCTCGCCGCTTGTTCGGGTGCCATACTTGCAAGGTTTTGGAGCCTTGAGCCTTGCAGATTTAGGGGTGTGTGCACGAGACAGCGTTGGGTGGAACAAAAAGAATTGTATTGCCGTATGCAACTCCCGGTTGGTAAACCACGCCCCAGCTGTCACGCACCCCCAGCTCGCCTCGCGAATGAGCTCGAGTGTACGTGAGTATGTCGTCAGTTTCTTCCAGATCCTCCCGCGGGCCCAGCCGTGAGATGAATCAACCCTTGCCAGTATCGAGCTCAGCCTCCGACGAACGAAGACTTTTGGCCCACAAAGACTCTCTCGGTCAGCATACCTATCGACATTTCTCGTCAACTGCCACGAGATCAAAGAAAACCAATGCTTACATTCGCGGACGAGCCAAAGACAATGCCAATTAAGGTATGAGATGGCTGCCAATCAACGTTGCGAAACGCTGCACTAATTATGGAAGCCTCCCCGCAAGCTGTCAACTATTGAATGAAATATTGAATGAAACTTCCCCGCGTGCCACGAAAGGGCACGTCGCATGACGCCACATGACGGTCGCCAATCATTAGACTCATATTGCAGCACACCCCCTTTTTCATGAGTTACAACGGACGGCTTGCATCTAGTCACGATGCGTCCCGTTTGGTTCAGTGTGTCAAAGGTATGCCCACCACCGACCTGCATCTGTGTCATGCAAGCATTCAGTTGCGCTATTGTGGCTGACATGCTGCCAAGGGAAGTCTCCCGACAGCGATAGCGGGGGCTCCAAGCCGGCACGGTGAAGACTGACCTGCCGGACATCCTGGAATGTTGCGTTATACAAGCTTATACGCTATACCAGATTCAACTTACTCTAGCCCGTAATTGCTTAGTGCTCCACGGTAGTCTTCCACCGGTGCACCATGCTCAGCATTCCAGGGTCCAGAGCTGAAAGTTCAACGAGCCGGCAGTGCCACTCTCCGGACACCGTGGCAGACGCTGCGCGAGATGATCATGTCATGATAGAGATGGGCCCTCTGATCATAGACTTTACCTCTGAGACATAGTGTACGACTGTTGGCATTCTCAGTAGAGTCTATCGACAGCCACGTTCAGGAAATAATTTGGTATTAGATTTGGTCGAGTTCGTGGCCGTCGGTTGTGGACGTGTACTTGTAAGTCGGTGACTGTCGAGGAATTGTCAGTTGACGTCCCCGCGAGAATGTTGATGTTGCGCCATACGAATCACTCTTTGTCGCGGAACCTTCGCAGTCTGCCGCCATTCGGACGCCGTACAATATCCTCGTCGTCTTGCAGGTTGCAGGATGCACACGCAACAGAAGCCAAGGCAGCTTCGGAAACACAAGACATTGACGCGATGGACCGCTTGTTGCGGGTTGTCAGTGAGTGCGGCCTACCATGAAGGAAGTAAGTGATGGTCTCTAAACCCAACAAGGGGAGCGGTCCAACCCAGCCTACCACAGGTTCGCGACATTTTTTTTCCCTGCGAAAACGAGCTCATTGACCCACTGCTAGTATCATGCCCACGAGGAAGCCTGGTCCCTGGTCCAAGGCCCTTCTCAGTGATGCAACGAGCTCAGTATCCACGTCCGAAATCCCACCACCTCCGCCTTCTCAGGAGTCAATGCCTCCCAGACATATGTATAACACCTACTCCCAGATCGTCCTTCCCTTTGCTTCGTCGCCAGAATTGTTCGAGCAGTATACGAACGCGTCTGGCGGGTTGCGCACTGGTATGCTCATGGAGCACCTTGACTCGCTTGCTGGGTCGATCGCATATAAGCACATGCTCGGGCCGGGTGTGGAAACGTTGGGTCGCGTGCAAGAGAGAGGGTTTTACATTGTCACGGCTTCCGTCGAGAGGTGGGTTCATGTTTATGGTCTGTTGCACTAATTCATGGCGGGTAGGCTGGATATGCTCGCTTCCCTCTATCCTGTCAGGGACATTCGTCTTAGCGGTCAAGTGATATATACTGGTACAAGCTCCATGGAGGTCGCCGTCAAAATGGAAGCGCTCAATCCAGATGGGGGAGAGGAGACGCTGATGCTCGGTATCAACACATTTTCTTTGTCTTCCGTGCTAGGCTTCACAAATCTGGGTACAGGTCGATTCTCTATGGTTTGCAGAGATGCCCGCACACGCAAGGCACATCCAGTCAACCCACTGATTATCGGCACTCCGGAGGAAAGAACACTTTATGAGATGGGTGAAAGTTGGTCTTCGGTGATGCCTTTCTTGTCCATTCTGAGTGTTCATAACATGAAAAGGCTCGAAAAATCGGAGAAAACACGCTGCTCTTCAAGCACTCTCACGTGTCCCGCCTACCTCGGCTGAAGCAGCGGACTTGCACGCGACGTATCTCAAGTGTGGCCAAGAAGATGATTCTTTGGTACGAAATGACAGGGTGTGGATGGGGGATACCCTGTTGGAGAAAACAATGCTGATGTTCCCCCAAGAACGCAAGTGAGTGTAGCCAAATGCACGAGTACCAAAGGTTATCTGCTACCATGTCTGCAGCGTTCACCAGAAAGTGTTTGGAGGTGAGTCGTTCCTATATACATTATAAACGATCTTATCATTTATATTGTCCAGGATATCTGATGCGCCTCGCATATGAAGTAAGGAGCACCGTCATTCCACGGTTTCCCTGACCTACGCACTTGTAATCCTAGCTGGGATTTGCAAATGCCTGCTTCTTCATGCGTTCACACGTCACTTTCCATTCGTTGGACGGGATTTCATTTACGCAACCCGTTCCCATCGGATCAATTCTGCGCCTGCAGTCACAAATCCTTCATACGAGCCCGCCGGGAGAATTCCCAGCAACTGTGGTACGTCGGCTCGTGTGGCTTCTTCACTCAAGCATATTGACTGCATTCTGTATGCGTAGCACGTCCGCGTCATCGCTAGTGTGGTCGACGTACAGACAGGGCACGAAGAGACTACAAATGATTTCCGGTTCACGTGGGCCCGAGATGATGGCAAGTCAACGTCGAGGATTATTGTTCCAAAAACGTACCAAGGTAAAGTCCTTGAGTGTTTATTGTACTCGTACTCTGAATGATGGCGCTGGCTGCACGTAGAGGCGATGTTGTGGCTGGAGGGTAAGAGAGCACTTGAGATGGGTGCACAGATTAGGGGCAGGAGGATTCGGGCACCAGAGGGAGAACAGTGATGATGAACAAAGTTGGACGTTGGAGTTTGACACTGTCGGCCGCAGGTAGCATTAGTAACGAAGTACCCGTTGTTTACCTGGGCTGTTCGATACGGCTGTACATGGAGAGGTTCCGAACAAAAGCTTGCATGGTGGCGTTGTTTGGTGATCCGCTGGGGGTGAGAAACGCGACGCTTCCAGTATGACAGCGCTTCACCTTCGAGTACGGACCCAGGTTGACCACGATGGCGGCCACTTACTCCAGAATGGCCCAGCAGCTGTTGCCTGCAGTGTGCCGTGCGCAGTGCGTTCAGCACTACTAGTTCGGACGCACGGTGCTTACTAGAAGTCTTATCGCTATCCGGTATCGGGATGCCTTGTGTAACCGGGCGCCGATTGTGCTCCCTCGGGCACTAATAATGCAAGGTGGGTGAAAAGCCCCAAATCCACATGGTATTTCCCTTGTGAATCGACCATGAACCAACCTCGTATCAGCCCGACGTCGCTATCCAAGGAGGTGATCGCGAAAAAGGACGAAGCGCTCCTCGCTGAGCTCGGTTACAAGCAAGAGTTTAAACGTGCATTCACGCCCTTGGAGGTGAGACAGGATTGGTTTATATTTTGCAAAAGCGTCCAGCTTTGGGGATCGTTCCGATTGATGACGAGCACAAGGTATTCGGCGTGTCGTTCAGCATCATTGGCCTCCTTCCGTCAATCGCGTAGGTTCTTGTCACATTCCCTTCCCGTTTCTCTTACTGCAACTGCGGCAAACGTGTATGCCGAAAATCCTACAGATCTGTCCTTTTCTATGCTTTGCCAAACGGTGGTACTTCTTCCATGGTATGGGGAGTACGTCCGCATTCTCGTAATCGATAATTCAGCATGCTCATCGTTCTTACTCCCGTAGTGGGCTGTGGGGAGTCTCTTCATTCTTACCGTTGGTTTATCCATGGCGGAGTTGGGTTCCGCAGCACCTACATCGGGAGGCGTAAGTTGTTTCATGATGCACAGCCTAATCGAGATGAGGCGACATGTATTAACGACCACGCGGTTCCAGCTCTATTATTGGGCCCATTCCCTCTCGTCTCCTCGCTGGCGGAATTTACTCTCTTGGATCGTTGGCTGTGTGTCTAGTTTTTATATCAATGACGTGTCACTCATTTTCTTATCGATAGATGCGAATACAGTGGGTTCGATCGCGTCGCTCGGTACGTCCCCAATTATCCTTAGAGGCGTCCGCACTGGCTTACTATGGTTGTACCATTCGACGCATCTTGGCTCCTCCTGGGGATGATAACAAGCCTCAATTGACTGGGGCTGTGCCGTTCAAGTTGCCGCCGCTGCAACCATCGGTTCAGGGCAAACCTTTGTCGCTACTAATGCCCAGCTCGTGTGCGTCATCTTATTTGTTCTACTACTCGTGATGCTGATCGCTGATATCATCAGCGGTATTTATATGGCGATACTCCTCTCGCATGCTATTGTATGCTGTCTCGGAACGGCTGTCCTTGCGAGACTACAATCGGTCTATGTTGTGATCAATATCCTGTCAGTACTATCGTCGTTTCCCCGTGGCCGCCACTCGATTGGCGAACGATAGTGCTAACTTCAATTGTTAAAGACTTTGCATTGTGGTTATTATCGTGCTTCCGGCTGCAACACCAAAAGAATACACCAATGACGCTAGTTATGCCCTCGGAAACTTCACAAACTGTATAGATCCCTCTTTCTTCCTGCTTTCGGTTTGGGAGAAGAACGAGACTAACCAAATGACTTCGTTTACTAGTGAATGGCTGGCCAGATGGCTATGCCTTTATCCTCTCACTCGTCGCACCACTTTGGACGATATGTGCGTATACGCCGTGTAATGCACTATCTTCGACTAATGGTACCACGTTCGTAAGGTTCGTTTGATTCTGCTGTACACATCAGCGAAGAGGCCTCAAATGCGGCTACTGCCGTGCCATGGGCAATTGTATGTATGTGTCTTTCTCCAACTCTGTGAAGTATGCTAAGCACTCGATGTCGATAGGTCAATTCCATCACTATTTCTAGTATCCTAGGAATGGGTGTGTATAAACCAGTCATCATGATAATGTGCCTGACATGCGGGCTGCCCATTCAGCCATCAACATTGCCCTTGCTTTCTGCATGGGCACAGATATTGAATATTTGATCGACAGTCCCATCGGACAACCGATGGCCCAGGTTTTTTTCGATAGCTTCGGGGAGAAGGCCACGCTGGCGCTGTGGTCGTTTGTAGTCATTGCGCAGTACGCACGTCCACGATTTCAACTTCCCTACCTGACTTACCATCCTCCCCAGGTACATGATGGGATCTAGCATGGTAAAACTCCGCCTCTGTATTGGGTAGTGATCGAAATTTAACGCACTTCTTACCAGCTACTCGCCGCTTCCCGCCAAACCTTCGCATTCGCTCGTGACGGTGCTCTTCCACTTTCGAATATCCTCTACCGCATGAATAGCTTTACTGGCACACCCGTCAACACGGTCTGGTTTGTCGTCCTTATGGCAGCTCTGTTGGGTTTGCTCGCATTTGCCGGCCCGGCAGCCATCAACGCCATCTTTACCATGTCGATTACGGCGCTCTACGTTGCATATACGATACCCATATTTGCCCGGTTCGCATTCGACAATGACTTTAAACCGGGACCTTTCAATCTTGGCTTTTTCGTGAGTTGTCGTTCTGATGGAGGGTCAGTGCATCTGTCATACGCAGCAACTGATGGCGATCGGTCTTTTCTAGAGTTTGCCGATAGGCATCACGGCGATAGCGGTCATGTCTTTCATGATCATCGTTTTCTCCTTTCCTACGACGCCCACCACTGACGCTGCAAACATGAATTACTCAGTTGTCGTCCTCGGTGGCGTATTGCTGCTGTCTCTTGCGTGGTACTACTTCCCGGTGTATGGAGGCGTACATTGGTTTACAGGACCCGTGCCCAACATCGACGTCGATAGAGTTGATGAGACACGTCATGAGGACTCTACGTGCGTGGAGAAAAAGGCGGAGGGAGCCGTGAGCGTGGTGAGGGTATAAAGCGACTCCGGCGAGATCTATTCCCAAGCGGCAGTATGTCTCCAGTGATGCCTATACGAACACGTATGCTTTAGACCTTCGCACCTTGGTTGTCAAAATACCTGAAATCGTGCGAGTCTGATATAAAACCAGACGTCCTCTTTGGTTTAGTCGTTCTTCGGCCCTGGTTCAGTTTAGGCCCATTCGTAGTTTGAAGATCTGAACATTCAAACAGAAACCCTTCGATCCCTCGGGGCATAGCCCAAGAATGACTTCGTGCTGAGTTGTGGCCCCAGCTACTGAAAGAGAGAGTACTCGGTTCCCACGCGTAGATTCACCTGCCGTGATGTAAAGCCTACCACCCGTGAACGACTCTTCGACTTCGACGACAACGTCATGACCATGATGGGTGGGAGTCCTACCACAGGGTGTACCGAGACCCTGCATGGATTCGGAGCGTTCCTAATAACCAGCACTTGCCGGCTGAGCATTCAAAAGAGTTTAAAAAACTGTTGCAAGTGTATGCTGTAATTTGGTCGTCCCTGGCCGGCCTCTGCACCCCGCGAATTATAGGATATCAAGGCACATTGGATATCTTACGGCGTCTCGTGCCTGGCTATGAAAGCGATGAAAACATGCTTTCGTGCACGAGCGATGTCCGTCTGTATAATTCTTCTGCTTATAATGACGTGCTGGCACACGGTCCGATCAGGACAGAATCCGCCTTGCAGCTCAGGCGGTGAGTGAAACATACGGCGTAATATCTGCACTTTTATTTTTGCTGCGCTACCCCGCTTTTCCCACTGCGTTTTATCATGCCACGTTGCACACACCGCGTTCTATCTGTTGCATTTCATCACACCGCGTTCTCTGTTCATCCCCCTGCATTCTATCTATTGCATTTCACCACACACACTGTGTTCCCCATTCTTCCTGCTGTGTTATTTAGATAATGATGGCATAAAATTTTTGTGTACTACCGTATAACCTGCATCTCGCGCTTCATGCCATTTGGACTCACTGCGGAAACGAGATTTTGTCTGGTACCGGATATAGTATGGGCAGACGAGTAAAATGTACATAGAATGTACTTCGCCAGATGATCTGCCCTCATTGTGGCAACTTATGTAAAGATGCACTTTCCAGACGCTGCCCAGAGTCCAGCCAGCCCCAGTGGCCCCAGTCCGGGCAGACAGCAGCGCATGCGCCTGGTGGTACAGACAGACACCATATCATCTGTCCTTTTTCCAGTCATTGTATGGGCACGCCATGTTTTCATACGGCCATAGTATAGATTTCTTCGAATTCATGTACAGGAATAATACAGAACCACTATGCAAATCCTACCCCTGTGGACCCTCCCTACCGCAAATCCCACATATAGCGCTCCATCCATGCACTGAATGCGCACTCCCCGCCCTCGCACCTACACGGCCACCCCGTAGACACAATCAGGTTTACATTGACAGGGACGTAAGTCTGACGTCTGTCAGACTGCAACCAGACACTTCATTGCACACATTGTGTTCGACAGCGACTGATGGTGATTAATATCAGCTCTAAACGTCACTTGAGGCAGACTTGAGGTAGAATTATATGCAGATGCAATTTTCAACCCGGCCTTCCCGTCACGCTCCCGATTTCGTCCGATCATTGATAAAGTAAGAAAACCACTATTATTCACATATTCGCGCTACAGACGCAAAACACATAGCACGCTATACGCATGTATTTCCATACACAAGTCAGTGTGTAGATTATTACCATACAAAAGAAAAGAGTAGGCAAGGGGTTTGTCATAGCATCTAGAAGTAATCGCCCAAAAGGGCTTCGGCGTTGTTTGAGGCGAGCGATTTGTCGCTACTATTGCTGTGAGCAGGGCCAATGGGTTGCCCCGTGCGAGACGTGCCGTGATGTACGGCGGTACTAGGCAACGCGCGGGCGTTGGATGTAGTAGCCGGAGTGGCAGGCTCTGTGTACATGCTGGGGAGCGCCTGTAAAATAGATCCAGAATTCTTGCCATAGCGTGCTTGATCTGAAAGGACGATCTCGTTGAACAACCTTCACAAGGATGTGTAGATATCAGTGATCCGTCAATCGTTCCAGAGTCAAGGCACTCACCCGCGCCATTTATCATTCTTCATGTCCTTTCCGTACCGCTCAAAATCCTTGGCAAACGCCCGGTCAATTGCACTCCAGAAGTCACGGCCCCCTTTCACTCTACCGGGGGGGGCCTTGCCGCTCCCTGACTTGGCACGTTTCGCAGGCGGTTCGCTCGTAGATACATCCATTCCTGCTTCTCTGCCGGCCCCTTCTTCACCGCTTTCGTTACCACTTTCGTCATCCGCAGCTGTCCCCGCAATGTATTGATGTGCCTTCCCATAGCTGCGCTAAATCTTGTGTCAGTAACAGTCGGCAGAACTTCATGTCCCATACCAGATAGGCGAAGTGTAGCTGATACTCAGCTTTCGAACCCGACCCAACACCACCTCGCTTGTATTTACTCAGTGCTGTCCATGTAAGCTCCTCCAATGTCATGTGTGACTTTCCTGTGCTGTCCAGTAGCTATAAACAGTCAACGGATATGATCGGACTTGTTGTCGAGCAGCGCTCACCAGTATGCGCAATTTGTTTCGGGCAGCACTGCACTCCCTTTTAATGACTGTGCGTAGGACACGTTCGTTTGCCGGGTTACCGAAGACGTTCTGAAATCCCAAAACATCTGCACGCGACTTGAGCCGTTCCTAATTGTGACAATAAAAGACATGAGATGTATATACAAAGAACATGATCTGGCCGAGACGCACCTTGACATCGTAATGAAGCCCTTTGTAGTTTGTCCGGCCCGCTTGCACAACCAGGTCTTTGGCAATAATGAGCACCTGCATCTGTTATGGTTGATCAGTATATGCAAAACCTTGAGAGTGCACCACACACCGCCTGATCCACACTCAGTTGGAACCCGCCTTTGATGCCCGCAGATGCCGTCTCCACAGCATTCTGCGTGTTCACCGAATGTGCCATGATTTCGTCCTGTCCATTTAAAAGCCTGTAGCCAATTGCTAGCTGCCAAATACGCATGCGGAGATCGCCAGTGTCCAGGTTCTTCCCGAGCTGGGCATGCAGACAAATATCAGAATGATGAGGAGATGAAAGAGTGTGACTTACACGAATAAACATGCTGAGCTCCGAAAACTGAGAAGCCTTGAGTCCGAATTCGGTTGCAACTTTCTGGGCCCACAACTTCAGACGCTTGACATGATCTTCTGAGTGCTCGGTTTCCCTGCGCAATACTTCAGAGAAAACGGGTCCATCACCTGAGGTTATGGGAGCATCCTTGTCACCACACTCATATGAAAACAAGCCTTGAGACTCATCCTCAGGCGCCATAGTACGTTGCCAGTCATCCCCACCTTCATAAACAGGCCGTGAAGCTGGACGCGACACATCAGAACCTGAAACATCGGGTGACGCACGAGATGCGTCAGGCATCATCACGCGTGTCGCATTCAATAGAAAGGGCTGCGATGTCCCCGATGTCCCTTTGGATGCAACGACTGAGTATTGCATTGGGGTTGGTCAAATGAAACGTACCTGCAGAGTGCCGATGTGGCCTGGAGTCCGGTACTGGAGATCCCAAAGCATCGGGCGCCCCCTGCGATGCAACGGACATTGTCATCATGCGTGCCGCACTTCCCTGATAAGGGCGTGGTGTCCCTGTACACACGTTAAATGTCGCACCCGGACTGATAATACGATCCTACCTGTTGTGCTCCGGTGTGTTGGGAAACTACTTCCCAAATCTTCGAAGTCGGCATAATAGTCGCCATGTGTATGTTGCTGTGACATGGATAACTTGGTTGCACGCGCGAAAAAAAAAGGCTACAAAGGGACTCGTCTTATATGTGTTCGCGCTGTTGGGGTTGACCAAACAGTGTCAAAAAAATTACACGGGCCCTGGATAATTTCATGCGACATCGTGACGATCAAGACTCACCACTTGTTATGAGCACGGATGTCAAGTGTCTGCACATCATGTCCGTGGGTCAGTCAATCATTTGAAAGGAAAACGTGCACTTCCCGGTCCGATGAAACACGTTAATAAAGCGCGACGGTACTGCCATGGATGGACTCATAGGTGGCTGTCTTGCCGGGTTGGCTTTTGAGGTTTTCAGCGTCTTGATTTTCTGAGCATTGAGCTCTGCTGCTGCGCCTGTGTGGATAGCCCGATCGCGATCTAACTGTTGGACTTGAGTGCGGAACTGTTGCACGTGGGTAGCATTGCGCATCTGTGCAGTGTTTAGTATGAGGTCAGAGGGGACAAGGTGCTCAATTCGTCACGTGGTCTTCGTAGTTTTCTCGCGTTCCTCGTAAACTGATACTGCAGCCGAACCAGTACATCGATGTCTTGCACAATTGTGCTGAACGTTAACGCAACATGTAAGGGCCTTGAATGAAAAACATATGCAGAATCCGGTACTCGGTTACAATAAGCATCCAACTTACCATGACCGGTAGCACAACCCAACTCGAAGCTTGTATCCGCGGCAGGTTATAAATGTCAGCCGAGCCAGTCACTTCGAACGTTTCGAGCAATATCCAATTGGCTTGGTTGCGCTGTTGGGCTGGTGAGTGACAAATCTGAAGAAGTTCATGGAGGTGTCCAACGAGGGGGAGTGTCAAACCGGCTGCACATGGGTCTTGCGCAAGCACGAAGTCTCCAAGTCGACACGTTTCACCGCTTGATGCGACCACGGACTGACAGGTTTGATAAAGACGGCGCTCGACATGTTGCAGCGCATATGGAGCTTGCGATGCTGTCATTGTCTTCTCAAGGGGTCGCGGTCGTGTCTTGTCATGCACGCATGATCCTGACATCCGTTCGACTCTAAATCCAATCGCGTGAAGTCACGAAGATAAACTCACCAGCTTCAAGGGTTAGTGGCTCATCGATAAGCCCAAAGTAATCTGCAATGACGTTGCGGAATGATGGTATGTTGATGTTGACCAGTGACTCGACCCCAGAACCTGGCATAAGCCAATCTTGTTCGTCATTGCTATAGGGAAGTTCAGTGGACACGGGCCCCCGAGCATGAAATTTACCACCAGACAAGAGGTGGCGGACACGATGACATCGGGCCATTCCGCGGGCGATATCCCGGGATGGCGCTTGTCTGTTACTGTGAATACTGTGATCACGGATGACGGCGTTGTAAGATTCAAACCCTTCTGTAGCAAACAAGATTGCCGGTCCAAAACGTCGAATGTGGTCGGGCAAGTGGCGAATAATGTGAAATTTCGGTTTATTGAACCACCGCGGTGTCCAACGCGCTGTGCAGTTCAGGAAGTGGTCAATTGCGACTTGCAGGACGGCCTAAACATATGTTAGTCAACGCGCGAAGTGTATGTGCGATACGTACCAGGTGCTCATCGATGTTGTCAATGCACGGCTGCCAAACGAGGGGAACGAGGGCAGATAATGCAAGGAATGCTTCATAGCATTCCCGGGGAACGAGGTCGTAAAGTACGAATGGTGCCGCCTGCGAAATAGCGCGGAAATCTCGTCCGGTGAGTGATCCAGCATATTGAACCAAAGTTTGGCCAGCCAGTGGAGGGATGCCGAGCCCTGTAACGTCAAATGATGCCAGCCGGACCTGAAGCTCTACCTTCTGAGCGTCGTTCAGCCTAGAGATTGCGTCGCGCCAGAAGTACTTCAGAAAACCAAGTAATATGACATGGAGAATCTCCACTGGGGTGTCTTGATGGGGATCAAGGCCTGAAACGAATGAGTGAAGAAACTGTCCGACCTTCGCAGAGGGCCTGTACCTTTAATCCTCCATACCGGACTCATGAACTGTTCGACTGGTCGGCCTTGAGTGATCGCGCTAACCGCCTCAGTATATCTGTCCGATCCTGCACGGATACCTTTCACATGTTTGAGGATGCGCTCGACAAATACATCCATATATGTGTCCTTGATGCCTGTGTCCGTCTTCATCTTGATATATCGTGTCTTGCCCTTGCCGCTGGTGACCTCGTGGAACATACTACGCAGCTTATTTACCGTATCTTGGCGTGTGCGGGGTGGGTTGGCCTCGAGGATCATAAGATATCAGTCTAAATGTGTCAACGAATGGGGCATGTACTCCAAGAAAGCGTCTTGCTCGATCCACAAGATCTTGCATTGTCTCGGAGCGGCGGCCCTTGCGTTTCGACTGATGCGTGACATCTCTGTGAAGAGATCCGTCTGAGTCGGTTGCAACTGATCCCGTTTGAATGGAACGGGCATCGTCGTCGGAATTTGTGACTGCTACGCCTGCGAGATCTGGGCGTTGACTCGAATCCACCCCTGCCCCATGGACCCAACAATTACGACAAAAGTATTTACCCTGCAAGCCCACATGGCATGCAAGTTCGCTTTGCATCGGATTGTCGCCAAGCATCGCCAGGACGGCAGGTATGACGAGAGCCATCTCCCTTGCTTCAATATCCCATGCCCAGACGCCATGCATTTGGGCATATCTGCAGCTCCGTGCAATGAGGATTGTGGTGGGCAAATAGGTTGAAATACGACTTACTCAAGTTGATCCACAATTCCATCAAGCATCTCTAAAGGGGGGGCAATGTTAGATGTGGCAAGAAAATGAATACTACTCTCTTTATGGACCATAACACGGGGGAGTCTGGCTGCTGTGAAAAGAAACGAGTTGTGCTTGTTCCATTTCTTCGATGTGTTGCTGGATGTGTCGTCACAGTAGAGCCATATCATGTAACTGAGGACGCGGTGTCCCCGTGCTAGCGTACGCCACCTATTGCCGACTGCAGGGTTAGTCAATGTCCATGGGAGGACACCGCATCCTCTCGTTTCTATCAAACCTGTGGTGTGGCTTCAATGAGCGCAAGCAAAAACTTAAGCCAGTACTCACCTATGATATTGCGTGGGTCTGGTTGACCATCCATCCGATAGGTTTGGAGCAGGTGCGGGAACGAGAGAAGGAATTGACTCGCCCGCACCTCCATAGTCTCATACATGTGGACGACATATCCACGTGTGTGGTCGCTCACAACAGGGTGAGCTCGCCACGCGCGACCCCAATACTCGAAGTCGGAGGAAGGGGAACCTGGAGTAGACGGTTTGGTGTACCAACGCTTGGGAACAACGACTGTACCATCCATCAACTTCATCGGTTCAAAAACATAGAAATCTTGCCGGCCCTTGCGTATCATAGGCGTGGCAACGGTGGGATCAATTTCATACAACCATCTTGATGCTTGCCAGGGTTGGTCAAGTCGGCCGCCTGCATCTTCAGGATAATGGCGGATGTGTGGGCGGACACGTGGGTTAGCCATCTCCTGTATAGGTTGACACTATCAGTTTACTAAGCGCATGTTGTATGTTTGACTTACTTGTGCGATGATGGAAGGCAGGTGATTAACATAATAGACGTGGCCCAGAGCGCCTTGATAGCGGACTGACGGGATACCGTACTGAGACTGGAGAGCGCTGTCAATATCTTTGAGTATCCTAGTGGAGGGGACGTTATCGACACCGAGGACAGAAAGTCCCCAGAGGATGACTTGAAGTTGCGCATCCGAGAATAAAGAGCGTGGGAGGTGCCGCAGAATGTCGAGGATGCATGTCTATTGATTAGTGTCGGTGAGAAGAGAAAGCCATCACTACGGAATAGACGTACCTTCTTATCTGGCCACGGAAACCATGTAGCGTTTGGAGGTGCGGTATCACCACGCTGGGCCGGGCGGGTTGCGCCTGGCTGAAGCAGCTCTGTAGATTCGCCGAATGCAATCAGTATAATCCGCCCTCGCCGTACAGTCTGGTGTTACTGACCTGGATCAAAATCTTCGCCTTCAACATCAGGGGAGTTCGATCCATCTTCATCCGAACAAATCAGATCTTCTCCATCGGCTAACCACCCTGCCAAGTTGCTAGCCATCGTCGTTAGTTGCTCGTCATGCGCACTCGGTACGTAGAGTTGGTCGTGGTCAATGGCATCCCAGTCAAGTTGAAAAACATCATAGTTATCAGTATCAGGGGCAGCCGCCTGTGGCATGTATTGTGTGCCATGAGGTTCGAGTTCCGGGAGATCTGCTAGAAGGTTGTGAGCTGGCGGGCTCAAGTCGGGTCGGGTCGGGGAACTCCAAGGGCAAAGTGGAGGGGAGAGGAGGTGCTTGACATTGTCTTGATGCAGGATACTTTTCGCATGTCGTCGAGCAAAGCGGGCATCTCGCCACTTGCCGTCCTTGCAGGCCAGGCAAGACCATTTGTGCTTGTTGCGACCAACGCCTGCTGCCCAGACTACAAAACGTTTACATTAGTTTGTGAAGGTGCATTTGCAATGCGGATACTATTATAGGGGCGTGTGACTTACACTGGGGATCGAACTCTTCGGTCATGACCGGTAATACAGCGGTGGGTTCGTTGAACGTTGAACTGAAGTTTGAACTTGTAAAATAATAAACTTAATAATGAGCACCACTGGATCCAGCTGTCAAGATTCATTTTGACTCATATCCACTGCAGTTTTAGATAAATTTGCGCTCTAAGATTGTGTCTGCGGCAAACTGCAGTGAGTTTGCTGCCCGCCCTAATCAGGAATGTGCCAGATTCATGTCTCGCGCGACTCAACTATCCGTAATTCTCAAATTATGTTTGTTTGGATCACAGGGGTGGCCGTGTAGCTCCCAAGTATGTTCCAAGGCCCCTCTGACTGTGGGCTGCCCGAGCGCACCCATAACGTGGATGTGGACATGAGTTTCGGGGAACTGATGGTGTTGGCTCCGGCTGGGGTGAGCAGGCCACAAAACATATCTTCCTCCCGTAGCACACAAGAGAGCGGCGTATTTTCGTCTTCGACAGATCATAACGCCTCTAGGGGACATCACAGCATGGCCCTAGACCCGATCTTGGGACGAATCTTGTTGGTTTCGAGTGGGATGACAGGGACACAAAACACGTCTTCTCCGCTCAGTCCACAGTTCGAAAACGATTTCAGCTTCACTAAATCATTAAGCCAGTCCTTGGTAAGTAACAGCAGACCTAGCAGCCTGGCACACGGGGGCTTACTCGATCTTAGGTGCAAGAGGTTGCAGGACGCGACTGTGGAACCCAACATATGTCATTTGGACAACAACTGCAAGGCCGTCCGATGCATCCGGCATTCAGAAATCCATCACAATGGGAGGACCCCTTTACGTGAGTTAGTCTCAGTCTGGCACATGAGGGATCTCACCTATCCCCAACCATCTTCAGTCCTATGACGCCTTCAACTCCGAATATGCATGGCAACATGTTGACCTACAGCGAACGATCAGCGCATGCACAATCAATTGGGCAGTCCGTGCATGATTACTCGTTAGGGTACACACCTCGCCAACCAGCCCAAACACCACTCCATGATCCAGGCAACCAGTATATTCAATCTTCGTCTTCCGGTCTCAATCCTGCACACGTTCTTGCAGAAGAAATCAAAAAGATCAATATCAAACTTGCGGAACTGCAAGTAGCACACGAACAACTTGCCTTGCATGTGGAGAATAACGAGACCGTGGTTGGCAGTCTGCGAGAGGAAGTTCACACCACCACAAGCAAGTCCCAGAGCAAATCAGTGAGTGCAGCTAAGAATATTTCGAATCAGCATCCAAAGCTTAAGGTAAGATGTAACTTATTCCTGTTATGAACATGTCAGAACATTCGCCACACAGCCTATACTCCACAAGAAGGTGTTAGAAATGTGTGGCGTGGATATGTTGGGGCAGGCTGATCGTTTGAAAACCCTGGCCCAATACCAACACGGGTTGCCCGACCAGCGGCCGTCTGAGGAGGTCGACGGCCGAATTGTATGGAGACCAGCATGGTCTGAACATGTTGACCATACAGTCAACATTCGCTTCCTCCATAGCATCGTGGATGGAATTATGGAAGATGAGAAGGTCAGTATCACGTCTGCAGAAGGAACATACGACACTCACAGGCAATTTTATCAAGACGAAGCATTCGCAGGCAAAAGGAGAGCTCGACGATAATGACTATGTGTCCACAACCATCATGACGATGGCCAAATCTTACTGGCGAATGTTGGCTTCTGACATTCGTGCAATGGCAGACCCTCAAGGGCAAGCAAAACGAAAAGATCGAATTTCGGATAAACGTCATTGTTCCAGACGGGGCCAGGTATCTTGGTTTACTTGCCTTCAATTCCGGGTAACTTAACGTTCTTCAGATAGCACATCGTCGTCGAGGGGCCATGGAGGAGTTCGAAAAAAAGTTTGGTGTACAGGGAGCAGCAGCGATGATCGACTCCGATTTTGGTTCGGATAATCAAACAATTGATGAAGAATCATTGAGCGAGGACACGAACATGCGACGAAAAGAACAAGATGTACCAACAAATGGATGGAAGAGGGTGGGACTGACTTGGCGATCGCTAGATGTATGTCCCATTTCGTGCCTGGCATTAATGCTGTAATGTTGACTGTCAATGAATTGTTAACTTGACAGTACGTTGCTTTCCTTCGTATCCTGGACGCCATCCACAAGCAACAACGAGTAGTGGATCCACAAGTATCTTCAAGTGGACCAGCACAACCAGACAGTACAGCCGGTACGAGTGGACCTGCTCCAAAGCGACGAAAAATGACGAAGAAGAAGGACAATTTCATGAAATCGTTTGATGTTCATCCATCTCAGATGGAGGACCGGCCTCCGCACTCTGCTAAGGCAAAGCCAACCATCCCGTTTAAGACAATGATCCATGAGACGTGGCTGTTGGCACATCCGGGTCAACAGGTTGTCGACGGCATGGAGTGGTTGGAGGGTTTTTACTTACGAGCAAGGGAAGGTGAATTGAGCAGGAACGACTGGGCGTATCTTGATGAACTGGCAGAATTTCTTGCAAGCGACTTAGACAACTGAACTTACCATACTTGTATCATACATATGTTCTCTTCTGTGCAGGTGATACCTTTCTGCAGCGGTATAGTAGGATGCGCAGTGATCATTGATGCAAAACCCGACCTAGCTACTTCTGTAGATACCTCATCAGTTAGACGTCGATCTGCATTAATAGTGTAACGTGCCTTTACTAAGTCAATGGTGGCCCACACCTTCTCATGATTTGGGCCAACAGAAACCATCTTGAGTGCAACGTGGTTTTGAATCCAAGTGGGGTCAATAAGAGCAGGGAGCAGCGTATCCACGTTGATGTACTCATCGAGCTCCCATAAGCGAACACCTACAGAATTTCTGCTGTAGGGATATTGAGTTGGTGAATATGCAAGTGATCGGATGCTTGTACTTACAACGTTTCCCAGACAGCTTCCTTTTCACGGTCCCATCGTCTGAACCATCACATGCGAACAAAGTACATCGATTGTCCTTGATAGTGAATATCTTGGTCGAAACGGAAAACCTCGAGAATTTCCCCATAGGCGTCAATGGCAGGCCGATTTTGTTGGGGAAGGACCACGTGAACGAGCGACGAATTCCTTGACCCTAATGACCGAGAGGCATGATACCTCTTTCCGCCAATGATGACATACTCAAAGAACGTGGCCATACGATCTAAAGCGACGCTGTGGGCGGCGGCAGGGCGATGGTTCTGACAGTGGACAGGGGTATCCGGTGTCTGCAGAGAAAGCATGTGTGCCAGGGCTTTGTATGTTTCATGTGGTAGGGCCTTGAGTTGTCTGTGCAGACTTAGACCATAAGCTGTGCCTCGTGAACGGCGTCAAGAACTAGTTGTGCGAGACACTGTATTAGCCGACGAACCTTCCCCGTGAGCCTCATTGAGGTCATTTGACAGCGCAGCCAAACCTGCTGTAGGGAGAGTATCCTCTCCACTAGGTATTTTGTTTTATTTCATTGTTTTTACTTACTGGTCTGTTTTCCTTCCTTTTCTTTATCTTTTTACTTTGTGTTTGGATGCGTTGTGGCTTACATAAGCCCGTGCGAGTACTTCGAGCACCTGTACATACTTAGAAATAATAATAGACGATCCACCATAGACGAAAAGCCGGAAATATAGACGAAGCAGAGGTGGACTTTTGTTTCTCTGTCCTCTGATGTTCTATAAATGTTTTCTTGAGTCTCTTCTGGATTTTTGGGCATGTTTCTGGTCTTTTCTCTCCCTCCCTGACTCTGTACCAGGCAATTCTAGCCTCCTGGGTCGAACTGAGACCCCTTCCAACAGGAGCCTATTTTAGCCTCCTCCCACACTCATTTAACAACAATCTTTACATCTGGAGCCCACCGCGAGGGGGCTGTTTTGCTTGGTACCCCTACTTCTCCCCCTCCCCTCGAGCTGTACACGCGTTTTCTCGAGAACTGACGCGCCTAACCTCTCGCTTTTCTGGACCCTGATTCTACTCGACGAGACATTTCGAACGGTGTCTTTTTCGTCGCGTCCGCTTCAGTACTTCTGGAGATATTCCTGTTTTTGTGGAGAAGGCCCTGTAGGACGAAAATTGGAATAACTCAGGACTGGGTGCACCATTTTCTCCGGTTCCTCGTTCTCCCAGCTCTCCTCGCGTGCCTCTACCACCCTCCGAAGTTTTGTAGAATTCCGTCGAGCGGTTGTTCACCAATGTGCTGCTGTCCCCCCCTACCTCCGAGCTTGCACACGCGTTTTCTCGTGACCCGACGCGCCGGACCTCTCGCCTTTTGGGATTCTGATCCTACCCGACGAGACCTTTCGAACGGTGCCTTTGTCGTCGCGTCCGCTGCAGTACTTCTGGAGATATCCTTATTTTTGTGGAGAAAGGCTCTGTAGGACGAAAATTGGAATAACTCGGGACTGAGTGCGCTGTTTCCCATGTCTCTTCGTTCTCCCAGCTCTCCTGGCCTGCCTCTACCGTCCTCCAAAGTTTTGCAGCATTCCGTCGAGCGGTTCCTCCCCAGTGCGCTGCCGTCCTCCTCCCCTGCCACAGCTTATGCTCCCTGGCACTCTCCCTCGCGTTTTAGCTCCCTCTCGAGTTGTAGGGAACTGTTTCCCATCATCTTAGAGTCAGTCAAAGCCCTGTCGAGACCCCACCAGCTGCTTCGAGACCCAGCTGCATTCCAGACCCTTTCGAGACGCGTTTGTGACATAGATGCTTTGTTGACGCATTTGCTTCGTTCGTAACATATTCGAGACGCATTCCGTGACCCTCTGAGACACAGTCGTAATGTGTTCGAGACGCACCCTCGTTCATATCGTGTTCCAGACACAGTCGTAACATATTCGAGACGCAATCGTATCGTATCCCAGACGTATCTGCTTTGTTCCCCCTTCCAAGACACGTTCATAACGTGTTCTAGACGTGCCCTCTTCGTAACGTGTTCGAGACGCTTTCCGAGATCCAGACGAGACACAATCATAACAAGTTCCAGATGCAATTGTATCATATCCCAGGCGTATCCACTTCGTTCCCCTCTCGAGACACAATTGTATCATACCCCAGACGTATCTGCTTTGTTCCCCTTCCGAGACGCGTTCATAACGTGTTCTAGACGTGCCCTCTTCGTAACGTGTTCGAGACACTTTCCGAGATCCAGATGAGATGCAATTGTATCATATTCCAGATGCACCCGCTTTGTTCCCCTTTCGAGATGCAATCGTAACGTGTTCCAGATGCATTCCGAGATCTACCAAGACACGTTCGTAACATATTCTAGACATGCCTGCTTCATTCCCCTTTCGAGACGCAATCATAATGTATTTGAGACGCAGTCATATCATATTTCAGACGCAACCTTAATGTGTTCGAGAAGCGTTCCAAGACCTGTCGAGATGCAATCATGACGTAGACGCTTCCCTCAGACACACCCATACCCCTACTCCCTCCCTGCTCGTGCCGTATTCACTTCGTGAAATATATGTTGGTTTTATCTGTTCGGTTTCTTACTCTCGGGATACCCCTGTGGAGCACTCTCGGTCTCGTTCTAGAAGATGCTCCCAGGGAGGCGCACTCGAGCACGAAGCTCCCCCCTTGTTTCCCCTTCGAGGCATCCCCTCGAACTTCAAAGGACCTCCCTTTCTCCCCCGAGCCTGCTCCGAGCAGCTCATTTCCTTGCCAAGTCACTTATGCAGGCTCGTGGCACACTGTGGCTTAGCCACGGTGGTGTGTCCCGGATAGCAGGCTGGTGACTTAGCTTCACACTTGCTTCGTAGCTCGAGAGAGGATTGGTAGTCATGTGTGCACTCAGTAGGTTGTTAGAGTGCTCGAAGGTTTGTTCCCCCTGCCTCGAAACTGCTTCGAGGGCTCGTCTCCCCCCTCTTGAGCCGCTTCTGCCGCTTCGAGCCCAGTCCCACCCTTGAGTAGAGTCCCAAGGCTCATCAGAGCCTCTCGAAGGCTTGTGTTGCCCCTTTGCACAGCTGTCCTTCCCCCTCGAGTCACCTTCTGAGGCCTGTCTAGGCTCGAGTCCCTCTCGTCTTCGAAGCCACCCCCTCGAGTCCCCTCGTTGCCCCTCGAGGCCACTCTGGTGCCCTCTCCTGCTGCATGGGTACCCCTTCTCATTCATGTTTTTGTTTGTTTATGGTCTCTTTCACCTTCGAGTTCGCGTTTTTTTTTGAGTTTTGACTTTGAGTTTTGTTTCGAGGAGGATATCCCTGGTCTCGCTTTGTGATACAGCTTGGTATGTGGTGACTGGGGACAGTCACTATCCGAAGCCACCCTCGGATGTAGGGAGAGTATCCTCTCCACTAGGTATTTTGTTTTATTTCATTGTTTTTACTTACTGGTCTGTTTTCTTTCCTTTTCTTTATCTTATTACTTTGTGTTTGGACGCATTGTGGCTTACATAAGCCCACGCGAGTACTTCGTGCACCTGTACATACTTAGAAATAATAATAGACGATCCACCATAGACGAAAAGCCGGAAATATAGACGAAGCAGAGGTGGACTTTTGTTTCTCTGTCCTCTGATGTTCTATAAATGTTTTCTTGAGTCTCTTCTGGATTTTTGGGCATGTTTCTGGTCTTTTCTCTCCCTCCCTGACTCTGTACCAGGCAATTCTAGCCTCCTGGGTCGAACTGAGACCCCTTCCAACAGGAGCCTATTTTAGCCTCCTCCCACACTCATTTAACAACAATCTTTACACCGCAACGGTGCCTCGTTCCTCAGTGGATGCCTTTAGCATGATGTCAGATACCTTGCGTCCCAATGATCCATCAGGCATTTGTTGGAGAGCATAAACCTGTCAAATGTGTTGGCAAATGGACAGTTAAATTGGATACCTGCATACCAGTCTGCTAGACCAACACATCTGATGGAATTCATTGAAGAACGTGGTTTCTAATTCCCCATCCCCATGGTTGTTCGTCTTAAATGACTTCAAAATCTTGTTGAGGCGCTCAAATAGGAATGTCCAGAAGCCACTCAAAGGGCCGAAGTTGCGAACGTATTGAGACACATGTGTTGCATAGTGATGGTTCGGTTTCAGGCAGCCCGACCCGTACAGCTATCAAACATGATGGGCAATAGTCACTGGCGGCAGAGTTATCTAGTGACTTACCTGTATAAGTTCCGTGCAGTATTCTCGGAGAAGCGTATCTGCAGAAGATACTTCCTGGTCAGTGATGGTGTTCTTAATTAGCAAGTGTATTGTGGCACATAGTTTGAGGAAATTGGACAGATCATTAGGGTGGAGGATGCATTTGCCGTCTGTCTCGTCTTGCTCGCCAACAGCTTCATCCGGGATGTCCGCTACGAAACCATCCAGGCCATTTGGTATGGTACTGTCTGCCAGGATGTGTGTTGGGTTCCCTTTTGACTTGGCAAGCTCAGGATTCAATGAGCCGTAGGTAGAGAGGATGACAAGCTCGTGATACTCACCCGTTTCAGCTCAGCATCCCGGGCCTTCTTTGCCTTCTTCTCCTCAGCCGCCCTGAGCTTCTCTGTCTTCTTGGCTTCTTCAGCAGCAACTTTCTCCGCAGTGATACGAGCCTTCTCAGCAGTGAGGGCATCTTTCCCTTGAGAGCGCGCGTCCTTGAGTGCTTGTGCGTCTGCTTTCTTCTTCTCCTCATTTGACGTCTTCTCCGACTCCTGTTTGGCAATTAGTGACACACAGTCAGTCAGAGAACCATCCTGCTGAGCCTTCGCTAGGCAAGTACTCCACAGCTGCGGTATCTGTGCATGATATTCATTAACTTCCATGTAAGTGTAAGTGAGGCGGCAGACACTTACCGCAATTGGACCGTAGACAGTGGCGAGCAGTAACCACTGGTCAGCTGTCAATGACCCTCCAGCTGGTATGCCAATATCGGTTGGAAGTTTTCCACAAGAAGTTGGAATCTCAAACTTAAAAAACACGTTACTCAGGGTGGTATCGTCTAAATAGAGTACTTGCATCCACCAGAATGTCATGGAACATGCATAGCTCATGATTGGGACGTAGGATCTTGCCTTGTACCCAAATATTATAGAAGTGCATCTTGACAAGACCTACCGATCGTATATGGTGAGCCAAGTGAATGGTAAGCAGTTAACAGGCCGTACCAAGAAAGAGATTATGCATCGGGTCAATAACAATCTGTTCAACAAGATCAAAATACAGGAGGCGGGAGAGTTGGGTATATCGGGTCGCCCATTCTTTGACAAATGCTTTCCGTGCAGTAGCTGTGGTTAGTCGAAAGTACTGGTAGCCGAGTTCACGTTGTTCTGTGTCCATGCGGGCTCGACAGGCTAAAAAAAAATGTAGTTAATGTATAAAGGAGACAACCTGACAGACCGTCTCGGACGAAGGCCTCTGCCTTGTCTTTCTTGGCTTGTGGGATCCAACAGTTGTGACAGAAATTAGTGTGGGAGTGAGACCCGAAGCCACCAATTTTATGGGCTGCAGGCTTGTCGCATACGACTGCAATGAGGATGACACGTACGAGGCGACCTGTAATAGGGCAGGGTATTGGTTAATAGATTCTTAATAACTACGGTGAAATTACATACCGCCGGGAGATGAAGGCGTTGGCACCCAAATGCCATGTTGCCAAAGATGCAACAAGTCCGAGACAATGGGCCTGAGAAACCTGCTGGATCTGGTCAGGACTCTGTTCCTTGGGTCCTGGCAGTATGCTCGTAAGCATAAGGTTCGAGGTGCGGTATCTCCTGGGACCTAATTCAGGGTTGTGTTTTCGGCACTGGATGGAGGCTGTGACACACCTGTATTCGGGTGACAGATTACATATCGAAAATGACGTCGGACACGAGGAATGCGACGGGGCGATATTGCTTCGAATGTACGAGAACCTATACGAGTGCATGAAACGATGGCTTGATAACAAATAAAACCTACCAATCGATGCCAAGGTTGACACCAATCCGAAGCTCGCCGCTTGGTCCGCATTGATCCTGGGGGCCATTAGCAAAAAAAAGTGAGCCGTCTGGAGCCTTGAGTTTGGTGCGGCAGATATCGCCATCGAAAATATCCGTGTACACGCCAGGTGAACATGGGCGACTGCGCCATTCATCTAATGCCTCCTCCACACCGGGGATGGTTAAGATGGACCGAATCTGTTCTGACAAGGAAAGGTAAGGGTATTTCACATACGGAGTCTTCTTCGAGCGTAGCAGACCACGTTTTGTCTGATTGGGTAAAAAGAGCGCTGTCTTGCAGGGAATGCATTCATCTTGGGTGTGAAGAGAACCTGCAGGCGGAAAAACATCACGGCACGAAGGACAGCAAGGTAACTCATAGGTTGGGAGATCAAGGCCTAACACTTTCATAGCAGACGGCAGGGTGACGAAAGGGGATGCGAGAGTTGGGTTCAACGCTAGTACCAGACAAGACATTATACCTGAGAACCGCGTTGCAGGCGGCACGAGGAAGGTGCCATTGGAGGTGGAGCCAGGTCGTCATCATATAGATGACGATGAGATATACGGGTTGTGACGACAAGTCTTGGAAACCAACACCTGGTCTCTTGTGGTCATCAACTAACTGGAACGGATCAGGACTGTCTTCTGAGACGGATTGGTAGGTTGCATCGTCCGGCAGGTCAAGTGGATCATTCGTGCCGAAGTCAACATCGGGAATTTCTTCATCCTGCTCTGTTGCATCCAAGATGGCCTGCTGCCTCTGGATCTCTTCAAGCAGCCGCTCCATGCCGCGCTGTACGTCGTGTTCCTCTGGATTGGGTGGTAGGTCAGTTTCATACTGCGTTCAGGGGCTCCAGGGCTATGTGCTTCGCAATGATCGACGCCTTCGAAGAAGGGTTCTGGGGAACGTGCATGCGGAAATCCTAACTCGGGTGGTACGTGTGGATCCCCAGGAGGATAAGGAGGTTTAAGAGGTGCTGGGTGACTGGGGACATGGGGGACAACTAGGCCTCGATGGATGACTTGCGAGGCCGACGTCTGAAGATGGAGGTCCCGCGTGATAGTGAATTCGTTTTGTATTGTAGTCAACTTGCTTGTTCTTGCAGCTGTGGCTCTTGCATGTGCAGGTGTAGAGCTTCGGCATGATGCGTCGAGGGATGAGCGGAAGCGGTTGAGCGTTGAGTAGAGGATGCAGGTGAAGGTCACATGTATGCAGGTATACACGTCACACATTTGATAATGGGAGGTAGAAAACATGTTGCACGATGGAAAAGCACATGGTAAACGATTCTACGAGGGCTTCAAGAAAGTGTAATTGAAATTTTCATTAATTCATCTCAAGCTTGATGCATTTCACCCCAGGTGTAGACTCGGGTGGGGAAGGTGACCTGGAAAGTACGCCATGTTGCGAGAAATCGACTCCTCGAGGTGAGGTGCCAAAGCCAGCTTCCATACGCCTCATAAGGACGAAGGTGCTTATAGAGTCTTGGGAAAGCGACGGAAGTTGTGAGGATACCGACAAACTGTGGAAGGTAATGAGGCCATCGCCCTGGGCTGTGTCAGTTTACAGACGGAAAGAACGATCAAGTCAACTTGCGTTAGCCAGCGCGGTCTTGACCCGCTCATCCTCGCTCTCTGGTTCAGTCACGCTGTCATCAGTATCTGGTGAGAAGAACTGTGTTTACTGGAAACAAGGCAAGAGTATTATGGTCTTACTGGGTCCATCCTTGGTATCTTTCACTGGGGTAGAGAAGAGGGAAGAGGAGAGGGATTTCTCGCCACAGTCAGAGGTGTGCACAGGTTGTTCGTCATGGCCTGGAGACTTGGAGATCTTGGAGAGTTTCGGAGTCTCTGTCAGAAATATTGGTTGGACAGTAGGAGAAACAACAGGTGCGCAGTTGATAAACCGACCTATATTCTGGCCGATATCTAAGTTGGTATCGGTTTGGACTTGTGCGCCTTTGTGTTGGATAGGAAGCACGGTCGTTATCTCAAGGGTCTCGGAAAATAAAAATGAGTATATAGCACGGCTCAACGAACCATGGTACTTACCACAAGACCAGATGCTTGTGCCATGAAGGAGACACGATACGTGCCGGGGTGAGTCAAAGGCAGCTGGAGCGAGATCAAGTTCGCCATGGTACAGGTGGTACGGGTGGTAAGAGACTTCTCAGAGAAAATTTTCGCAAAGTGTCCACAATCTGCCTGGAACGCATCATAATGTACAGGCAGCTAAACACGCACGTATCCAGACGTCGAGAAAGGACATTATCTGTGTGTCTGGTGGTCAGTCAGCATACAGGCAGACGAGGAATCCTTACGGTACAGACAGACGGTATGTTTATGTATCTGGATGATGGATTTGATACAGACATGTGATCTGTCTCAGAACTGTATGTCGAGAAATTTCGGAAGGCTCGAGAGGATTTCATGGAGTCTGGATTTGGTACAGAAAGGTGCATGAATATATCTGACCGTCGGATTTGGTATGGGAATTTGGTTAGCTCCATTCAGATTACAGGCAGACCATCTTCTCAGATCTAATTATTGTACTGACAGAATCTCGTTTCCGCAGTGACTGGGTCCTACCTGTGGGAACTGTCTTATGACGCCAAAAATTACCTTTCTCAGCGACACCTGTGCCACCTGATCTATCATATATCGCGTGACACTTTCGTGTAACATGTAAACATATAGATCCACAATACACTGCATGATTGAAGTACGACGTATGATTTTGGCTGTAGCACTGCCGAGATTACCTGTGGCCATAACATTCCCAAGTGTAGGATCATCACCCAGAGTCATGCATAAACTTCCTACTAGTCCATCAAATAGCATCCTATCAAGTTCAAGAAGTTGTATGAATTCATTCTATTGAGTAATGTGAGGAAGGAACATCGGAGGATGGTGTTTAGATTGGTTGCTTACCCAGACCACATGTGGACACGCCTTCGCCAGTTCCACTGCAACCTCCTGCAGGCATCCTCGGAGTAGCCATATGCAGCCAAGTCAGTGGGAACCCCGCTGGGGAACCCTGGTGGAGAGCTGGAGAGGTTCTCACAGCTCTGAGAGGTTGATCGTCCCCAATGCGACCCAGATTGCATATCCGAAGTATGAACTCAGGCCTACCAAAACAAACTGACATGGAATACCCCATCTGATGAGATCCAGGAGACGGGGTGCACAGACACGCTGGAACTGGTTGGGGGGACAGCACAAACATCGAGTCAACAGCAATGAAGCTGGAGGTAAGGGCAATCGGTGCCAAAATGGCAGAAACCACTGAAGCACCACCAGACCTACCACAGGTGGAAAGACACCCAACAGCACCTGATAAGGGCAGAATGGGCACTAGCAGGTTCGATGACACAATTAGTAAGGACCTCGCCGACTCACAATGAGTCGAGAAAGCAATGCTAACTAGTAGCAGCAGTCAGTATGGCAAGCGAGAGGTGAAACGGCAGAACGGCTTACCTGCACCGCCCAAGTCATGTCCGGCTGACATCACGCTCAGTCTTTGACTCTACAGGGCCCCCATTGTCATGGAAGAACCAAAATGGATGCTGAAAGCGTCAGCAACGCTCGGAGGAAGCGGCATACACACTGGTGTCATGCCATCGCCATGCCAGCATTTCCACTCCCCTCAATGCCCATGGAATGGTTCAAACCTCTTATGGGGGTGTCCACAATGCCAGGAATATGCTACAACAACATCAGGAGCCCCAGAAACGTTGAAACGAAAGGCTACACACACCGTATGCACAGTGTCACCATGCAGCCACTATCCGCCCTCCAAATGAGCACCAAATGGTCTCATATGTCCATCACATAGTATTGGACAAACTATAGGAATGATGGCACAACTAGCAGTGAGTTCAGCGACTTGCACGGCGTCGAAAAAGCCCTGCTAGCTAACAGCAGCAGTCAGTATAGCGAATGCGAACCCGAACAGTCAAACGGCTCACCTGCGTCACCAAAACCACCTCAAAATGGCCTCACGCATATTCATGGGACCCTCAGGGACCCACGCCGATGTGCAAGGATCAAAACGAAACCTGAAAACGTCAGTACATCCGGACAGAGAGGCTGCAAGCGCCTCAGGCTACTCAGCATTCCCATTTCGCCTCCTCGCCACCTCTCAAAACACCTCTGGAATGTCGCAAACGCTTACTGGCTGCAGGGGGTGCCTCCTGGATCGGCACCGATCATCGACAAATGCTCTACAGTCAAAACAGCCGCTTCACGACTGTGATATAAGGCAGGAGCGTGCACACTACACAATGACTTCCGAAACGGGAAGTTGCCACAACGCGGCGCGGCAAACACGGCCACACAACGCTCGCAGTAACTATTCCCTCAGTACAGCCCTTTTCTACAGGTCGTGATTGTCTTGTTAAGAAACTCATACCTACATAGACTTCTATGTTCTGTGAATACCTTTCAAATATATCATCACTGTGTTTCGTTTGAACTTATGTATGAAGTCCAAATGGCTTGAAGCACAAGATACAGGTTATATGGTAGTACACAAAAATTTATGCCATTATTATCTAAATAACACGGCAGGAAGAATGGGGAACACAGTGTGTGTGGTGAAATGCAATAGATAGAATGCAGGGGGATGAACAAGGAATGCGGTGTGGTGAAATGCGACAGATAGAACGCGGTGTGTGAAACGCGGCATGATAAAACGCGGTGGGAAAAGCGGGGTAGCGCGGCAAAAATAAAAGTGCAGATATTACGCCATAGCCTCGTGAAGCATTGTTCTGTTGGTTCATACACCCAGAGGGTATGTCCGATAACTTATGATTGTTCACGAACTAAACTTTGCCTCGACTCGGTGAGAAGATGAAGCTATTGCACGTAGAAGTTGTGCTCGACCGTGAAAACCTTATGGAACAGGCCGAATCTGAATATGATATCCTGGAGGAGCTTGACGACGAGGCCACAAGTTATGCCATATCATCACATCGGTGGGGAGAGGAGGTCACGTATAAAGAGATGATGGGGCTCATGAAGATGGAGACGCGGAAGAGGGACGAGGTGAGGAAGCGCTACGGCTATCAAAAGATCATCAACAGCTGCGAGCAAGCTATGAAGGATGGCTACAAGTGGTTGTGGATCGATACCTGCTGCATCGACAAACGGAGCAGTTCGGAGCTGTCGGAGGCCATTAACTCGATGTATCGGTGGTACCAAAATGCACAAGTTTGCTATGCGTACCTCAGCGATGTGGACGAGTTAGCCGTCCCCGCTGAACGAGATTACAGAAAGTTTGGCCAGTCCAGTGGTTGGCCGGAGTGGTTCATGCGAGGCTGGACACTGCAGGAACTCATCGCACCGAAGCAAGTCGAATTCTTCAACCAAGACTGGGCGCACATTGGTAGCAAGCGGCACCTTGCACCCACATTGGAGGTCATCACGGGAATTCCGCGCGAAGTTTTAAGGGATGGTCTGGTTGCGAAGCGTCTCAGTGTTGCCCAAATCATGTCGTGGGCAGCCAGACGGAAGACAACGCGCGTCGAAGATCGGGCATACTCGTTAATGGGGTTGTTCGGAGTCAACATGCCGATGGTGTACGGAGAGGGAAAGAAGACATTCCACAGGCTACAGTTGGAGATAATCCGCGTATCCAGCGATCACAGCATATTCGCATGGCGTCCACTGATGCCGCGGACAGGCGGTGTCCTGGCAGAGGACCCGAGTGACTTTCGGTATGGTGGCAGAATCAGGAAAGTGGAACCCGATGAATTTGTCGGCAAACTAATGGAGTACATCGAATCCAACAAACTCGGCGACCCACGGCGAATTGGCATCCTCAGATTTGACGCACGGATACATCGGCGCAAACTTGCAGTGCTTCGTGACGGTGTGCACTCGCAACAGTTTCGTGCTTTCACTGTCAGCAATGCGGGTATCCAAGTATGGCTACCCGTTATCCCCCTTCCCGACTCGCCGTCTCATTTCAAGGCTATATTGGCATGTGCATACGTCTGGGGTCCGGTCGCCATCGATTTAGTATTCTCTGGATCCAGCTTTGATAGGATACCCGATATCGACACGATTCCCAGGACACATCCGGAGTTCAAGACTCTGTACGGCCTCGTTCTTACGGCCTTCCTAAGACCCCTGGACAATGGTACATGTAACCTAGGAAAGACCTTGGCCGTGTGCTTTATCTCGTTACTCGAATCCTTCCATACGCTTTGCATACAAACCTGCTGTTACCTACCAGTGAGATTCCCCTGAGGCCTTGTGCTGATGCATTTTCTCCGTTTCTGCGACGCCTACCACCAAATCGCAAACATGAATTAGTCTACCGTCATTCTTAGCACCGCACTGCTGTCTCTTGCCACGCTACGTAATATTTCCTGGCGTGCGGCGGCGTACAATGACTGACAGCACCCGTGTCCTATCTCGACATGGAGGTTGAAGAGAAATAAGGAGGTACGTAGGACGCACGACTCTGTTGCGGGGTATTCCTGGTGGTAGCATGGCTCTAGTCATCGTCACCCATCGGTGTGATACTTTTGGTTGTGCATACATAAACCAATGTACACGGTTCCACGAGCATTGTTATGCGGCATCCCTGAGAAGATCGGTACTGCTCCAATATATCCCATCGTGAGGGAAGTGTGTCTCGGACCGTGGCATGTTGGACGAATACGGCCCTAGTACCACAGCCGTGATCGACTCCCCAATTTCGAACTTACCATCCAGCGATAGCGACGGCTTGGTGAGTATGGTATACATAAATTAATAGGGCCGGACTCCTCCAAAGCGTGCCAAGGTCGCTCTTTATGAGGTACCACAAATGTGGAGTGCGCTCTGCTTTATGCTCTGGATGGGTGGGAAAGAATCCATGGCGAGTGCTCGCCAGGTTTGGAATACTTTTGGCTGCCGAATATTGATGTAAATAACTTCGAAACTGGCGCTCACGTCCATTCGGCACTGTACCTCAAAACTTGCAAGACCTGTGGTCATTAGCAACTAGTATTAGGCTTCTGTCTATCTTTCGTCTCGCACTCGAAGATCACGCAAAAGAATATTCGAACGTTCAGAGAGTATGTGTGATAACTCGTTGACATGTTAAGCTTTGTATTGACTCATTAGGAGGATGAAAGTATTGAACGTAGAAGCTGTGCTCGACAGAGACAAAGGTATCCACCCAGCCGGACACAAAACCGAGATCCTAAGGGAACTTGATGATAAGACCGCAAGTTATGCCATATTGTCACTTCGCTGGGGAACCGAGGTTAGCTACGAAGAGATAACTGGGCTGATGAAGATGGCAGAAGAAGAGAGGGAAGAGATTAGGCAGCGCTACGGCTACCAAAAGATCATCAAGAGCTGTGAGCTGGCTATGAAGGATGGCTACGAGTGGGTGTGGATCGATACCTGTTGCATTGACAAGCGAAGCAGTTCAGAGCTATCGGAGGCCATTAACTCGATGTACCAGTGGTACCAGAACGCACAGGTCTGCTATGCGTACCTCAACGATGTTGACGCGTCAGTCTTTCCCACTGAACTAAATAGCAAGTTTAGCAAGTCCAACGGTTGGCCAGAGTGGTTTGTGCGGGGCTGGACATTGCAGGAACTCATCGCACCCAAGCGAGTTGAGTTCTTCAACAAGGACTGGAAGCCCATAGGAAACAAACGATACCTTGCACCCACGTTGGGAATAATTACAGGTATTCCACGTGAAGTTTTGACGGGTGGCCTGGCTGCGAAGCGTGTCAGCGTTGCACAAATCATGTCCTGGGCCTCGAACCGGAAGACGACGCGCGTAGAAGATCGGGCATACTCCTTGATGGGATTGTTTGGAGTAAACATGCCCATGTTGTATGGCGAGGGGAAAAAGGCGTTTCGGCGGCTACAGCTGGAAATTATCCGGGAATCCAGCGATCACAGTATATTCGCGTGGTCATCAAGACGGCCAGGCGGTGTCCTGGCAGAAGGTCCGGACGACTTTGGGCATTGTCGCAACTTGAGAAAGTTGGAACCCGATGAATTCGTCGAGACACTTATAAGGGAGTACATCGACCGGAGCAACCTCGGCAGCCGCCAGTGGCGCATTGACATCCTTGGAAGCAACAGACATGCACATCAGCGCAAGCTCGCGGCGTTGCGTGACGCAGTGAACTCCCAACAGTTTCGCACTTTTACTGTTAGCAATGCGGGTATCCAAGTATTCCTGCCCGTCGTCCCCTCTCGTGAATCTCCATCTCATCTCAGGGCTATATTGGCATGTACCTCCGATTTCGGTCTGGATGTCATTGATTTGGTACCCTCCGGATCCTGCTTTGGTAGGACTATTGGCGCTAAGGACCCTCCCAGTGCATATCCAGAGCTCAAGACGCTCTATCTTACTCATCATCAAGATGCCAACGAGACGCTTCGCGAGTTCACGCTCGACGACATGAGTGCCTCGTATTGTGGATT
This sequence comes from Pisolithus marmoratus, assembly GCA_024613145.1. Taxonomy (NCBI): domain Eukaryota; kingdom Fungi; phylum Basidiomycota; class Agaricomycetes; order Boletales; family Pisolithaceae; genus Pisolithus; species Pisolithus marmoratus. Next base: position 29,815 of record JANFAE010000480.1, on the reverse strand, counting down.
CACCCGCTGTGGCACCCACCCACGCAAGTTCACAGGTGAAACTGTCACACTTTCACCCCTCACAGAGGACCTCATTATCATAGTTTACGCCAACGACGATCACAGATGCCGCTTTGCAGTTGGCCTCGGATACTACCTCGGTCAAGGATGGGTGCACATTGTCTATGATGATTGCTCTACGTCCCGAGAGGTCAACACACCATGGTCAGACTTCGCCAGTGCAGCGTATAATCGAATGTGGAAGGCACGTGCAGAACATGCTGGGAATCTGCCCAAACATAAATACGACTATGGGCGCCGCCACGACCACTTCATTAAGCATGCACACCTTCCCCGATCAATCTGGGCCGCAAGGGTGATCTGGGGCAGGTGGGAGATGGACAATCTCAAGGTTGTGATTGATGTTAACCAATGTCCTGGTTGCTGTGATGGTCCACACGGATGGACAGTCACACGTGTTGGTACTTCTCCCCTGTGTGTGTGCGGACTTAACCGTTTGTGTTACCATAGAACGATTGTGGTGGCCTGGAGACGCCGGGTCTTATGAATGTGGCTCGCCAGTTATATAAGTTAAACCTGGATGGATGGCCGGCACCGCTTCACGAGTGTTCCAGCCCTGGCATTGTGGTAAGCCGTGTCATGTACACTCATGCTTGTGCTGAGCCGGACACAACCAGCTGGGTGATTATGGCGACTACTCCAATGGGGATTTCAAACGATCTGGCAATATATTCGAGGATATGAGGACCCTTGATATCGACTCCAGGGACCCAGCTTATCGCCCTGTAGTGTCCCATGTATCCGGCTATGAATCAACGTGGGAATCCACGGACAATCAGGATGATCTCGCTGTGGCATTTTGTGACACGGACAAACACCTAGCCCTGCGTCGGCCGAAGGGCCTCTGGCTCCCTGCAAATGAAGATTTTGCATTGTTACTGAAATCCCTGTCCATCCGTCTTACAGGGAAATATTTGGTAATAACAATCATACAATGCTCTGATTTCTATCGAGTCAATGATGATGGAGAACAAAGTGATTCAGGGGATGGCAAGTATTTTGTAAATGATTGTGCACCACTCACCTTTTGAATTTGAGTTATCAGACCCAGTATCGGACCGCAGTAGCCACTCCAGGGAACCAGAGATTTTGACTCCGCTATGCACCATCGCAAGCCCACAGGTTTGGCGAAGAGAACTTCCATGTATGCAGAGAAGGGAGCAATTTAAACGTATTCGGTAAGTCCATAGGGTCACTGTGTGGTGATAGCTGATACTATGTTTCGGAATGTAGGGAACATTTTTATGCCCTCGTGAATATGGTATCTTGTCACATCACAATTAGGGTTTTCCTGTGCTGATCACACTATCTACAGTGTCACAAGATCGCGGTGCGTTGGACAAATATGTGGGGAACATAAATATTCCCTTACGATGGCTACAGAATGGGCGGAAGAGAGGTGGGACGATCAAATCTTTCTCTGACCTTTTCGGTCTCAAATATCTGAGAAATTACGTGTGTGTTCATCTGCTCAATGCCTCGTCTCGCTCACGCCCTCTATTGAATGTAGGTGGGCAAGATAATGTTCTTTGAAAGGCTCCCCACCATGATGGAAACCGATTCGCTTGGTAGTACCTCTATAGCCACTGCGGGAGGTCAGCTTGCCACACTGTATAAGTTCACAAATCACTGAACTTACATTGCAGCTTTGGAGGATGGTTTGCTGGCGCACCGACCAAAATTGTCAAGTGTCAATTGGGCCATGACGCGTAGCCTCTTTAGGCGCAACATGCGATCCAAAACTGCGCACGATCTACGCCTTGAAGTTGTGTTACCTCTGTTGCGCAGGCGGTGCCAAAATTTTTGTGCAAAGGAGGATGTGCAGCATCGCTATGGTGATGAATTGCAAAAAGTGGTGTCTGAGTTCAAGTTCATATCATGCTCTTTGAGTGTTGGCGTAAGTGGCTAGAAGGTGTCCCACCCAATTCTAACTCCAAAAAGCTACTCGATCACATAAAGAACACCTTCGTAAATACGTACTGCGAGCATGAGGGCATGTGAGTGCGCTTTTCACTTTGAATTACTTCCTCTTACTACCGTTCTTCGTGTCTTTGCACCAGACCTGTAACAGGTCGACTCAGGGGAAGCTACCTTGAGTACGATAGGTCAGCGCCGCATCTGCTAAGGCTCAGTATTCCATGTCCTTGATGTCATATGTAGGCAATTTGACACTCTCGCCAAGGTTCACGAGATTGAGGCACTCCAAGTGCAGCTCGATGCAACAGAGAACGAGGAGGAACAACGAGCACTGGAAGAGGATATCACAGGAAGGGCAAGGACAGCACCAACTTATTGCCGTCCAACGCTCACATGGCCCATTTGTGAACAGATCCTGTGGCTTTGTTGGTGTGGAATTTGTGCAGAAGTGGACGAACTGTTACCAAAGGCAGGTCAACTCCTTTGTCTCTATATATCCCATTTGACCTTGTTTAGGTTGTGGGTTACATTCGGGGAGAAGGGGATGTGGAGGTGAGTGGCATCGCGCACCCGAATGTCGCTGTAACCGCCTTAGCAGGGCCTACGGGAGATTTACCGGGTCATGAACCAGACAGGGCATATAGACCCAAATGATGCTCAAGCTCACTTGCGGCGGTAAGGAACATCATTCGGCATATGGCATCAATATGAATTGTTGAATATATATTGTCCCAGGATCATGCTCGATGCAAGAGCAGGCATATCGAAACATCAATTATTACTTGCTGCTCGTGCTGCAGACCAAGCCAAGTGGTCAGGTGCAACTAGGGTCAGCACTATCGCCAACACCCAGGGGCCCACTCCGAGTACGAGTGCTCCAACTCCCTCCACACCAATGATCTAGCAAATACGGGTCTTGATGACCGCTACCTTTGCTTCGTCTATATAAATTACACTCGCTGATGATGTCAATAGAAGTGTTGTATGTACTCAACAGATACTGGCTAGTTCCTTGATGTAATGAATCTTGTCCAAGACGAGCCAAAGGGGTGATTGCAAGTACCTTCGCTATCGCACTGTGTATTACCACTATACCGTCGGCCAAATGATCCACGTATCATAGTATGACGAGTGTACTTAGCGCCAACAATGGTATGGTTGGGTCAGCGGAGACATGCCATCAGTGCAACTGTGAAACGTAAATTACCTTGCTTGGCAAGGTTCCTACCGCACCCATATGTGCCGTGGGAGCCGTCGTACGACGGAAAAAATTCCCTTTCTCGGCGAGTGGATTCAACACTGCCAATCGATCATCCTCTGCAAGAGACCTTGGTGTACAGTGTAAACATATAAGTCGTAATATTGTACCAGGGCATGACTCTAGAAACTTGTATGATATTCAATTGTCTGGTCCACTGTCTTTGTTCGATGTTCTGGTGATCTTCTCCAAGCAAGGTTGTCGCCGCCACCGGCGGCACTTCCCGAGTTGTACTAATAGGTAAATATCCAGGTTGAGCACCTGCCAAGTGGGAAATACTTCTAATAACCTCAACCTTGGCGCTCAGACCTACACTGATCAACACTGGACCTCACTCCTGTAGAACCTGTGACCAGGAACCAGAATCAGTTCTCCGTTTACTGTTTGTGCTACAGTCCAAGTTCACTGAGTGGATGAACATTTTGTAGGCTTGGACGCTCAGAAAAGTACGTTTGATAACTCGACGACCCGATCTCTGCATTGACTGGTTAGGAAGATGAGGCTATTGAATGTAGAAGCCGTGCTGAAACGCGAAAATGTCCAACAGGCCGAGTCTGAACATGATATTCTAGAAATGCTTGATGACGGGACCACAAGTTATGCTATACTATCGCATCGCTGGGGAGTCGAGGTTACTTACAAGGAGATGATTGGGCTGATGAAGATGGAGGAGTCAAAGAGGGACGAAGTCAGGAAGCGCTACGGCTATCAAAAGATCATCAAGAGCTGCGAGCTAGCTAAGAAGGATGGCTACAAGTGGTTGTGGATTGATACCTGCTGCATTGACAAGCGGAGCAGTGCAGAGTTGTCGGAGGCCATTAACTCGATGTATCGGTGGTACCAGAACGCACAGATTTGCTATACCTACCTCAATGACGTCGACAAGCCAGCCTTCCCTATCAAACAAGATGGAAAGAAGTTTGCCAAGTCAAATGGTTGGCCGGAGTGGTATATGCGAGGCTGGACACTGCAGGAGCTCATTGCCCCGAAGCGGGTCGAATTCTTCAACAAGGACTGGGTCCATATCGGCAACAAGCAGCGCTTTGCACCTACAATAGAAGGAATCACGGGAATTCCATGCGATGTTTTGAAGGGTGGCCTGGTCGGGAAGCGTCTCAGCGTCGCAGATATTATGTCGTGGGCAGCCAGACGGGTGACGACGCGCATCGAAGACCGAGCATACTCGCTGATGGGGTTATTTGGAGTGAACATGCCCATGTTGTACGGTGAGGGGAACAAGGCATTTCGGCGTCTACAGCTAGAAATCATTAGAGAAACCGGTGATCACAGCATATTCGCATGGAATCCACGAATGCCGCGGACAGGCAGTGTCCTGGCCGAGGATCCGAGCGACTTTCTGGGTTATGGCTACATCCAGAAGGTGGAACCCGACGAGTTCGTCGACAAACTAGCGAAGTACGTGGAGGAGAACGGTCTCGGCACCCCACAGGGCAGTGATATTCTCGGAAGGAACAGACGGGCACATCAGCGCAAGTTGGCTGCACTTCGTGATGCTGCATACTCCCAACAGTTTCATACATTCACTATCAGCAACACGGGTATCCAAGTATTCCTGCCCGTCATTCCTCACCCCGAGTCTCCGTTACATTTCAGGGCTATATTAGCATGTACCTATGATTCGCGTCTAGTTACCATGGATTTGGTATCCACTAGAACAAGCCTCGACAGAATAGCAGATATGCGCACGACTTTCACAACATTTCCTGAATTCAAGACTCTCCATCTCACGCATCACCAAGACGTCAACGAGAAGTGCCGCGAGTTTACACTTGACGACAAGCATGCCTCGTACTATCGATTCACCCGCCGCGGCACCTACCCGCACGAGTTCAGAGGAAATGCGGTCACACTCTCGTCCCTCACCGATGGTCTCGTTGTCATAGTCTATGCCAACAGCGATACCAGATCTCGCTTTGCTGTTGGCCTCGGATACTACCTTGGCCAAGGATGGGTGCACATTGTCTGTGACGAGCGTTTCCCAGCACAAGATGAAGAAAACACAAACTTTGGCCTTCGGGCCTATGATCAAATGTGGAATGCACGTGTGGAACATGCCCAGAGTATGCCCAAACATGAAGACGACACGTATGAGCATCACGACCACCATTTCACCAAGCATGCTCACCTTCCCCGATCAATCTGGGCTGCAAGGGTCGTCTGGGGTAGGTGGGACATAGGCAATTTCAAGGTTATGGTCGACGTCGAGCAGTGTCCCGGTTGCTGTGACGGGCCATGCAGATGGACGACTGTAGATGTCGGTACCTTCTCACCCCATATGCTTGCAAAGCTAACCGTATGTGTTATCATAGAATGATCGCGACGACCTTGGTGTTCCGGGGCTTATGAGGACGGTTCGGGGTTCGTACTGGCTGGCACTGGACGGGCGGGGGGCCCTCTTTGACGAGTGTCCTGGTCAACAGGTGGTGGTGAGCTATGCAATGCGTCCTTACGTTGGTCCCGCACCTCATACATACTGACAGCTTGGTGATTATGGAGACTATTCCGATGGCATTTTTACAAGCACCGGCAATATATTTAAGGATATGCGGACCCTTGGCATTGACCCCGACGCCGTAGCTTATTGCTCTATGGTCTTCCGCATATCTGGCAATGAACGGCTACTGGCTCGCATGCACAATCAAGATGATCTCGCTGTGGCACACCACATTGGGTATACACACCTGGCCCTGCATCAACCAAAGGGCATCTCGCTTCCTGCCAACGAAGATTTCGGGCAGCTACTGAAAACTTTGTCTATCCATCATGCAGGAAAACATTTAGTGATAACCGTCATACAATGCTCAGATTTCTATACCGTTGATAACGATGGTAAACGCAGGGATCTAGGAGATGGTGTGTGTTCTGCAAATGATTGTGTACGGTTCACGCTCTGACATTCAACTGTCAGGATTGGTATCGGCCAGTGTTGATCGCTCCGCCGAGGCAGAGTCATTGACTCCACTGTACGCCATCGCATCTCCACAAGTTTGGCGACGACACCTGGCTTGCGTACAGAGAAGGGAACGATTCAAAAGTATTAGGTAAGTACAGGGGCTGATATTGTGTGCTGTTGCCGATTGCCATGTCTCGGGATGCAGAGAGCACTTTTATGCCCTCATGAATATGGCACGTGCTCTTTTTGTTGTTTGGGTTGGTCTGTGCCGCTCACACTGTCGACAGCGTCAACTTACAGGAACCGAAGCGCATCACGAGTCTGTCGTGCGTTGGACAACTGTCAAACACATATGCAAACTTATGAGGCTGACAGAATAAGCGGAAGAGGGATGAAGCCATCAAATTCTTCTCCGACTTGTTCGTTCTCAAGTATCTCAGAAATTATGTGTGTATCCCCCATTTCAATGGCTCGTCCCGCTCACACCCTCCATTGGATGCAGATGGGCGAGATAACGCTCTTCGAAAGGCTTCCCTCGATGATCGAAACCGTTTCACTCAGTGAAGGTTCTGTAGGCACTGGAGAAGGTGGGCTTGCCACACTAAGTATGTTCACCTGGAAATTTACATCGCAGCCTTAGACGATAGCTTACTTGCACACCCGCCAAAGCTCATGTATACCAACTGGGTGATGATGTATAACCTATTTATAGGAAGACAACAACCCAATGCGGGTCTGCATCCTGAAGTCGCATTACCTCTGTGGCGCAGCCGTTACCAAAATCTTTGTGCAGAGCATGATGCGCCACGTCGGTATGCTGATGAAAAGGAAAAAGTGGCGTATGAAGTCAAGTCGATGTTGCAAACTCTGTGCTCTGGCGTAAGCATCGCTACTGACTGGAAATAGTTGAGGCTAATATTACCCACGAAAAGCTACCCGATCACATAGAAAAGACCCTCTGGAATGCGTACCGTGAACATGTGTCCTCGTGAGTGCTTTTTGGATGATAAATCATTTCCATCGTACAATTCGTTGTATCCTAGCACCAGGGTAACACGTCAAGCGAGCAACATTGATTATGATAGGTCGGTACTATATTCCCTAACACTTACCAGTCTACATCTTACATGCCATATGTAGACAACTCGATATTCCTTCCATGGTTCAAGAGATAAAGATGCTCCAAGCAAAACTCGATGAAACGGAGCATGAGGATGAACAACGAGCACTGGAGGAGGACATCACAGGAAAGGCAAGGACAGCATCAAGTAGTTACCTTTCGATGCTCAAGATGGTCCATTCACGAATACTAGATCCTGTGGCTCTGTTGGTGTGGGATCTGTGCAGAAGTAGACGAACTGCTACCAAAGGCAAGAGAATTCCTGCATCTCCATGGATGTCATTTGACATGGTTCAGGTTGTGGATTGCGTTCGAAGAGAAGGAAATATGGAGGTAAGTGGAATCACGCACCCAAACGTCGTAATCACTGTCAGCAGGGTTTCCGGGAGATACACTTGGCTACGATTTCCGCAATGTCGGCAGAGCCTGGTTTAGAAGATGATCAAGCTCACTTGCAGCGGTAGGTAGCATCATTGGTATTTTCTTATGAATTACCGAACACGTATTGGTCTAGCATCATGCTTGATGCCGGAGCCAAAACATCCAAATATGAGTTGTTACTTGCCGCTCGAGGTGCAGAGCAAGCCAAGTGGTCAGGTACGAATAGGGACACCCCTGCTATTGACAACCACGGGACCACTCCGAGTGCAAACTCTCGAACACTTCCCACGTCAGCGGTTTAGCACATGGGGGTATGTCCTTAACCTCATCGACGGTGCCCATGATGCTGATAGGTAAGGATATGGCTGACGCTTGTGCGCTGATTCCTCTAAACCTTACATGATCGTTTCCTACGTCCTCAGGCCGATTCCTAGAATTCCGGACAATGGTACATGTAACCTAGGAAAGACGAGGACATTGATTATGCGCTCCATTTTGTATCTTTTGTCGTTCCGTAGGCTCCACATACACCATTACTATCAACCAACAAGATCTTTGAGTCCTTGTTCTGATGCATTCTGCAGTTCTGTGTACCACAGTAACTGATGAACACTCATGGACAGTTTTTATTTTCCAATAGGCATTACCGCGATAGCGTTTATAACTTTTATGTCCTTTCTCCTTCCGACCCCTGCCACCGTGAATCACTCCGTCGCCGATCTAGCAGTGTGTTGTTGTCTCTTGCGTGCTACGCATGGTACGGCAGCACACATTAAGTCGAGACTCCAAGAGGTACGTAGCGCGGGTTTCATCATTCGATGCAAGCTCTATTTCCGAGTTGGGCAAGATATATGTATATAAACATAAACATAAGTATCTCTGCCGGGAAATGAATGTTTAGAAGCAATACCCGACATACCATCTTCGTTGGTAAGGCATCGGATGTCCTTGCGCAGGTGTTCCATGAGCGTCAAAATGGAGGGGAGGATCTCGCGAACCTGCTCAAATGTGGTGGCTGGAACGGCAAGGACGAGAAGGGAGATTCAGGGAGAGGCAAACCTTTCCAGAACAGAAGCAGACAAGTAGACTGGAGTCCTGGCCAGAGACCAGAGCCTGGAAACAGGGCAATTTGTACATTGGGGTATGCGACACGCTTCACTGAAACCCGCCAGCCGACTAAATTAGTGACTTCAGCTTTGTGCTCGGGTGTGGATGACGCCTGGATCAGACTAGTTGTAACCCATCATCTTACAAAGGACTACTGAACCTATGATTCGGAGGCCGGGAGCTTAGCTCGAAGCAGCTTTCAGATAACTTAAAGATGGGCTGGCCTGGCTCAGTTTGAACCCATTAGTAGTGTGATCAATCGAACAGAGACTGTCCTTGACGAAGAGGCCACCATTGTCTGAGGCTCCTCGAGGCAAAGCACGTCGAGAGGACGGACTGGATATCGTCCAGTTCGACTCGGGCAAGAAAAGGAAGACTCGTTGCTAATCCAGTTGTTCTCTCGATGGTACGTCTTGAGGCGTACTTGGGTCCAAACGTGCGCCGAGACAAGTGCGTTTCTCCATTACGTTGCAGATCAGGTACGTGTCTCTGATAGCTGACTCGTAGAGCGGCTTGACGATGCCATGGCAGGTACATGCGCCTACTAGGTCACGGTGATCATGGGGCTCATAGCCCATATAACGCGAGGATAAATCAGCCCTCTTACCCTTGCAGCATACGTGCAGGGAGATGTGTACCCATTTGTCGACAGAGCGTGTCGCCGGCGCTGTGTCCTATGGTATGCGTCCATGGCCCACGCATGGACTAGTCCATTTTCGACCCAGAGCCTACACGTTCGACATCTACCCCTCACTGGTCACCACAGCTCATATTGATAACGACATGCCCTTGGGAACAAAGTTGTCGATACCACAGCGGCCGTACAACACCGGCCAACTTAAAACGTTGCGCCAAAGGGAGCTGGAGGCATTGTACTGCTGTGTTTATCCATGCCACCCGCGTTCGTGGATTCGTGCGGTTGAGCCCATGATGACCACTCCCAAGCTTTACACCGTTCTTGGGCGAAGTAAGAACACGTCTCCGAGCAACATTGTAGTGGTTGTTACGTTTCGTCTTTGACCTATTCCCTGACCTCGCGACCCGTGATCCTTGGCATGTCTCACTGCTGACTCATGTCGCAGCAATGCGTCCGTGCATTGGGCCATTGCATGTTCTTTCTGCTGGTAGACAGATACGCTGGTGGATGCAGTACCTTTCCATCGTGGTTACTGCCACCCTGTAAACTTCACGATAATGATAGAGTCTTCGATTTAGTGTCACACATACATAGACGAGGCATCAGACGTAGGGTATCCGAACGCGAAGAACATACAGTGACTCAAAAAGGTAATGCACAGCATTACATAACTTTTTCCACGACCTGTAACTCCTCAACCACTGCATGAAATGCCATGATATTAGGCTCATCTTAAAGCCAGAATAGTGTACTTTTTAACCCAGTATCAGTAGCTTGAAGAAAATGAATGAATATAACACTATAGAGTGAAGACTGGAAAATGTGCTGTGCAATACTTTTTTGGATCCTGCTATTGACACAAACCTTTTTGGACAGTGGCACCAAATGATAAGAAATTGCTATGAAACTGTTGGTATCGTGTAGAAGGTACTGGCATTCCATACAGAGAGCTCAGAGGTAGCTGAATATTCCATACTGTAGTAGACTATTCTAGAATAATGTTCTCACACAGTATAAATACCCGAGCCTATAGGGCGAGGGAAGTAATCAATTATCTTATCAAGCATTCTCACGATCGAGCCTACACTCTACAGGTTATGAGCCCTGGCTCATCGCTATAAACACTACCTCTATCGAACGCTATCTAAAAACTTCGTGTCACTATGTCAGGAAGCGCCGACAACTTTGTTAATGTAACAACAAATACAAACAATGCTAATGGAGCCGGTAGTAGGGTACGAAACCTCAGCGCCATCTCCTCTTACAAAGTAGATACACTTAAAGACAACAACTGGCACACATGGCGAATTAGAATGCAAAAATTCCTATGCTTGCATAAAGTCTTTAAGTACGCCGAGGGGAGCTACCCAAAGCCGGAGGAGAACTCGAGCAACAGTGCTGAGATAATGGTGTGGGAAGAAGAAGATCTTATCATGCAGACCCTCATATTAACAAATATCAATGACCAACAAATGGACCATGTCATGCATGCTGAGACAGCAGCACAGATGTGGGAAATTTTAAAATTGGCTCATCAGACACATGGCATTCAAACTGCTCTCATAGCAAAGAGAGAATTATTGAATGCCAAGTGTCCCGAGGGTGACAATATCGTGATGCACATTAACAAACTCAAACGTATGTGGAATGACTTGTCAGCTATGGGGAAACCAGTCCCCGACAACGAGTTCAAGGACATTCTATTATTAAACATGCCAGAGTCCTGGACAATGTTTACCACATCATATATGGCAGGCCGGATAGCTGGGAAAGGAGTGGATTTGGTCACAGTGGAAGAGCTTACCGCGGTACTGGTAGATGAATTCAAATGAAGGCAGGGGACTCTGCAAGATCAAACATTATTTACTCAAAGGAAAGTAAATAATAAGCGGAAAGAACCTACAAAAGTCTGCAGTATCTGTGGACGTGACAATCACACTACTGACAAGTGCCGACACAAGGGGAAACCCAAATGTGGTTACTGTCAGAAATTAGGTCACACAGAAGACGACTGCTGGAAAAAGCATGGCAGGTCGCCTAAAAGGGCTAAACCCAGGCAGGCTAATTTTGCCTCGATCACAGAACTGCCTATGCATGACATACAGGATGATGAGCAGGTGCTACTCACAGATGGGAAAGGGACATCTGATAGAAGTAGTATACATGACGCATTTACTGTATCGTACGAAGGAATAGATGAACGCATTGAGTGGTACACGTGGGTAGCCGACTCAGGGAGTACAGCACACATAGCAAAAGATAAGATAATATTCAGGGATATGGTCCCTATACAAAAAGTGATCCGGGGTATCAGAGATCACAAGATTACAGCGTATGGAGTCGGGACAGTCATGCTACAGGCACGAGTAGGTGACAAGACTTCCATAATTACCCTGCGGAACGTATTGTACACCCCCGATGCTGTACATAATTTAATTTCATTAACGCACCTTGATAAGGAAGGTGGCTCCTCTGTCTCCGGGGGAGGACAAATGAAATTATATGATCAAAAACATAATCTATTTGCGATAGCTACTTTACATGAAGGGATATACGAACTATGCATCCACAGAGTGCACATACCAGGCAAGAACCTGGGATGAATGGCACCAGCATTTCAGGCATGTTGGAGTCAAAGGACTCCAACGCCTTCAATGCGAGCGGTTAGTAGATGGACTTACCATGGCGCCATCTCCGATTGTTGATTGTCCTGCGTGTATCGAAGCTAAGCAAACCCGAATCCCGTTTCCAGAAAAGTCCACGCCAAGGAACACACAGCCAGGTGAGATGATTCACACTGATGTGTGGGGACCAGCTCGAATAGAAGCCCTAAGCGGGTGCATGTGCTGGTATATATCATTCATAGACGATGCTACTTGATACTGTGAAGTTAGGTTCATGGTTAATAAGGGGGAGGCATCAACTAAATTAAAAGAGTATCTTACCTACCTCGAATGCCAACTGGGTTGCCAGACAAAGGTCATATGCGCCGATAACAGAAAAGAATATGTCAATAATGAGTTACTTACATGGTGCTGTGATACAGGCATTAACTTCCAGGTTACTGCACCATATTCACTGGCACAGAATGGTGTGGCAGAGCATTTCAATCAAACGCTAGGTGAACTTGCTCATGCCATGAGGATTGCAGGAAATGCTCCTGCATTCCTCTGGCCCGAGGCAGTCACCCACATGGCATATGTACGGAACCGCTCACATACATGAGCATTGGTGGGGGCGACACCATATGAACAGTGGACAGGACACCATCCCGATGTCTCACACCTCCAAGAGTTTGGTTGTCCTGTGTGGATTATGAATGAAAGCGTCAGTATCAATAAACTTGATGCCAAATCCACCAAACTCACCTTCGTGGGTTTTGTGGATGGTCCTCACACTGTCCGTTTTTATGACACTCGCACGAGATCTGTGAAGACTTCACATAACTTTCATTTCCTGAAAGATCCAGTCAGTACACCTATTGCTTCACCCACCTTGTCAGACGGTATGCTGCGCGAGGCCCGAGGGTGTGGCTGACAGGGACACGCTGAAGAGAATTAAAATGAAAGTGGGAGGAGACTATAGGAGAGTCTCCTGTTGGTGAGAGTGGGGTCAGTTCAACCCAAGAGGTTCTGGAGCTATGAAACACGCCCTGTGAGTGAGGAGATGGGGAGAAAACAAATGAAAACTGCTTTTGAGACTCTGTAGGATTTGAGTGATGACGTCTAAAGAATTTCTGAGGCTAGATAAATATTCCGCCAGGCTTCATCTTTTGTCTTTCTGCATCTCTGGTATTCCATCTACTATTCCAATGATGTAGTGTAGTGTAATTACAAGGATTTGACTCGCACATGGCTTATATAAGCCACAACACAGCCAAATATGAAGTCAAAAGCACTAAATAAAAGTATAGTAACAATAAAAATCAAAATCACTAGTAAAGTTGAAAATAAACAGAATCCCATGCTAGGGAGAACACTTTCCCTACATCCGAGGGGGGCTTTAAAGTTCAACTGTCCCCAGTTGAGAACTCGGAAGGGAAACTCAAAACAAACACCTAACATAAAAACAGAAGCACAAACTCGAAGGGAAAATAACGAGACCATAGCAAAAATAATAGAAAAAAAGACACTACTCAGCTAGGATCTGCACTAGTGCATGTAGAACGGGGCGCAAGACAGACAGGGTCGACCGCCGCAATTGCAAGGGGGAGCCACTCCAAAGCTGAGGGCTACCTGGAGAAAGCAGAGGGGGGTGGAGACAGGTTTTCGACTCAGCAGGGTAACCATATGGCACAGGGGTACCATCATCCCATGGAGATACCCTAGAATGAGCAGATACGAGCCCCGGAATTCGACTGAACAGCCGCACATGGCTGGATGAGGCAGGGGGCACATGAGAGGTGGAGGGAGGCTTGCGAGAGGCCCCTGTGAGCTGCCAAATTCGACTAGGCCTCACCATGGGTGCATGGGGCTCACAAACGAGAGCACGAGTGGGGCTCGAAGGGGTTTCGGTGACCTTCGAACTCGACAGTTCTCTCTCGACCATCTCGAGGTGATCTCGAACGGAGGCAGGGGCATGCGGTGACAGAGAACTCGAAGGTGGAGCCGGTGTCTGAATACCCGACACTCTATGGGCATGAGCGAGAGCCCAGAAGTCCAAACGTGCCTGTAAAGTGCGCCCGAGCGCCTCGCGAGGGATCTCCTCACCAGTTGGTAGCACAACCCGACCACCTATTATTCTACACCTCCTCGCGGCCAGATACAAAGTACACACTCTACACTGTGCTCGAATATGCCCATCGCGACCACAGAAGAAACAAAAGGTGAACTTTCGAGGAGGTGAGCCCTCCCTCGAAGCTGACCGACAGGGAGAACCCTTCGAATCTGAGCTACGGGACAGAGGCAAGGCCCTCATCATGAAGGCAAAATGAGGGGGGCACCTGGTTGGGTTCACAGGCTCACAACGAGGGGGCAAGTCGCTCGATCTAGGGACAAGGGGAGGGGAGGCCTTTCTCGAAGGCACAGGCTCGTGTGGGCGAGTGCTGCACGAAACTCGAGGGGGGCAGCTACTCGGAGCAAACACAGAAGGGTGGGACTCCTTCCAGGCCAGGTAACGCACCTGCCACTCGGGTATAAGACTGTCCACTGCATCTCGATGAGGGAGGGGAGGCCTCGAAACCAGCTTCGAGGGCTGAGAGCACCTACCCGAGACACGACCGGCACACGAGTTGCCCGAAGCACACTCGCGACTAAGGGAAGGGTCCTTCGAAGCTCGGGGGGACAGTGGCTTGATCTCGGGGTACTGCTGGACGACCTGCAACTTAAAACTCTCCCAGTTCCCATTTGCGGGCTCGACCAGGTATGCCCAGAGTGGCATTACATCTGCAGGGGCACCCAAAAGCGCAGTTGCTATGAGTGACGGGTCTTCGAGTATGCCATTAACACGACAGCACTTATATACATCCTCAAAGTACTCAGGCAGCTCCCGAGGCTGTCCCGAGTACAATGGCCAGTATGAGAGGCGGCACCGCAGCCTCTCGAATATACTCTCCATAACCACTGAAAACGACTGAGGAAATTGCTACAGAGAAAAACAAGTGCACGAGACTGAGAAAAGCGGATATATTGTTCAGAGACTGGAAAACGTCTTCGAAAGGAAGAAAAACACGATAGCACGTGGCGGCGGCGACAACGGCAATGGTACGATGGCTGGGGGTAGATACGACTGAGCTCACGAGCTCCGAGCACGATTACGACAGAAAGAAACAAGTTCTCAATCGCCTCGTGCGACTGAGAACACCTAAAATCCAAATATGCAGCCTCGCTCGACTGCAAAACGCGAAGATTACGGATGTGAAACGTCTGGGTCGGTCTTGGAACGTCTAGGAGTGATTACGAACGTCTAAGGGTTGATACGGCGTCTCGAATGGGTCACGAAAGTCTCAGTAGTGTCTCAGCAGGGTTCTCGAAGGGGGCGCACGAAAATGAAAATATCTCCAGCACGGCTGAACGTATCGCAACACGAAATATATTCCCAAGGAGCTGTCGCAGAGTACTACCAACGTGCCGAAAAGCGAGAGATATGGAGTGGAAACAAATGCGATATGCGGTCCCAAGCTCGCTGCACTCCGTAGGAACGAGAAAGGGAATATCTCGGGAACGAGGCGGGGGCACGTCACGTTTCTGGTGTCGTTCGGTAGATAGCGTCGAGTAGAGAAGTATCTCCAAAAATCGAGAGTTTCTGCGCGGAATTGGGCAAGATATGCGGCGACCACGAACGGAGGTAGGAGGAGGGGGACGAGGACAGTGTGTCAACGACCAACGCTTGAGCGCGACGCTACAAAATGCGAGGGAACAACAGAGGGAGGTGTGGAGAGTAGCGAGAACGAGGAATTGGGGAAATACGCGCACCCAATCCTGAGATATCCACAAATTCGTCCAACTATCCCACTATCCAACAAAAACGCCTATAACTCCGGAACTACAGCAGCGGCAGCGACGAGAAAGGCACCGTTGGAAAGGTCTCGACGAGGAGAATCAGAATCCCGATTTGCGAAAGGTTAGACGCGTCGGTGTACTATCGCGTGATCAGTGTTGAGGGGAGGGAGGAAAGGGTAGTTCCAAGCAACACAGAACCCCTCGCAGTGGGCTCCAGATGAAGAGAATTAAAATGAAAGTGGGAGGAGACTATAGGAGAGTCTCCTGTTGGTGAGAGTGGGGTCAGTTCGACCCAAGAGGTTCTGGAGCTATGAAACATGCCCTGTGAGTGAGGAGATGGGGAGAAAACAAATGAAAACTGCTTTTGAGACTCTGTAGGATTTGAGTGATGACGTCTAAAGAATTTCCGAGGCTAGATAAATATTCCACCGGGCTTCGTCTTTTGTCTTTCTGCATCTCTGGTATTTCGTCTATTATTCCGATGATGTAGTGTAGTGTAATTACAATGATTTGACTCGCACATGGCTTATATAAGCCACAACACAGCCAAATATGAAGTCAAAAGCACTAAATAAAAGTATAGTAACAATAAAAATCAAAATCACTAGTAAAGTTGAAAATAAACAGAATCCCATGCTAGGGAGAACACTTTCCCTACAGCGCTGGATACCGAAGGCAATGAGATAGAGTCTAAAACAGATCAAGAACATGTCAGTAAATGAAAACGGACAGAAGATGTTAGCAATACTCACCAGAGGAAGAGCAAAAGGCCCAGGGTAGTCAAGGACTACTGGGCGCTCAACGATCCTATGCCTGAGTTGTCAGATAGCGAAGGCGATGACTCACCAGAATCATTTCGAGACCCTGACAAGGGAGTACTCGAAGACAGACCTGTAGAACAGACAGAGTTAGTGCATGCAGCACTAAATGAAAATGGTACCTTACCTGACAACCCAAGATCACTGAAGGAGGCACGCGACTCACCTGAATGGTTGGAGTGGGAAAAAGCTGTCAAAACAGAAATAGATCAGCTACACCGAATGGGTACGTGGGAACTGACAGACGTACCAAAGGGTAGGATGCCAGTGTCCAACAAATGGGTACTCATTCGAAAGTATAATAAAGAAGGAAGATTAGAAAAATACAAAGTGCATCTAGTAGCGAAGGGGTACTCACAAATACTGGGGATGGATTATATGGATACATTCTCACCGGTAGTGAGGCTGGAGACAATTAGGGCAATATTAGCACTAGCTGTTTCCCAGGATTAGGAAATACAACAGATGGATGTAAAGGGGGCTTACTTAAACGGCCTATTAAAAGAAGAGGTCTATATGAAACAGCCTGAAGGCTTCGAGGACAGTACACAACGTGTGTGCTGGCTAATAAAGACACTGTACGGGCTGAAGCAATCTGGAAGAGAGTGGAACCTCAAGTTGAATAGACAGTTAGTGTGAGGTGGATTCAAACACCTGTGGTCAGATCCCTGCACATATGTCCGACAGACAGCAGAGGGAATAGAAATCATCACAGTATGGGTTGATGATCTCCTACTGTTCACATCACAACAGGGGCTTATGACATCATTAAAAGCACAACTGCAATCTATGTTTGAGGTTACCGACCTCGGAGACCCAAAGAAAATTGTTGGTATAGAAATCACACAAGACCGGGCCAAAGGAACTTTGTTCATAGGGCAAACATGGTACATTGATTCTATACTATGGGCACAAGGGCTAGAGGACGCAAACAGTGTAAAGACACCTGCAGACATGAAGGTTCAGATGTTCCTGGAGGAGGAATGGGGAGAAGCAACTAACCAAAATAAGTATGCTTCCCTGATCAGATCTTTGATGTATGCCACGGTTGCCACACAGCCTGACATTGCCTATGCCATAAATAGATTGGCCTCATTCACAGCAAACCCAGACTTAAGGCATTGGGTTGTGGCCAAAAGAATATTAAGGTACCTACAAGGGACAAAGGACTATGGTATAGTGTATAGAGCAAAGGAAGGCAGTACTACTACCCAAATATTTCAAGGGTACATAGACACAAGCTTTGCCAATACTGAGAACTGCACATCTATCACAGGCTATGTATTCTTAGCTCAAGGGGGAGCCATTGTTTGGGGCTCGAAGAAGCAAACCTTAATCGTGCTGTCAACAACCGAAGTGGAATATGCCATGCTGGCTAAATGTACTCAAGAGTGTGTATGGCTACAAAAGCTATATGCAGAACTAGGGTACAGACAGACAGAACCAACTAAGATAATGACAGACAGCGAGGGAGCCCAAGCCTTAGCATATAATCCCCAATTTCATGCCCAGACAAAACACTTTGACATATCTCATCACTACACGCATGAGAAGATCGACCAAAAGAAGGTCGAAATTTGTCATTGTTCTGACAGGTACCAAACAGCCGATATATTTACTAAAGCACTACCTAGAGACAAGCACAAGAGGCATACCAAGGAAATGGGTATGACCCCGGCTTGAGGGGGAGTGTTGGTATCGTGTAGAAGGTACTGGCATTCCATACAGAGAGCTCAGAGGTAGCTGAATATTCCATACTGTAGTAGACTATTCTAGAATAATGTTCTCACACAGTATAAATACCTGAGCCTATAGGGCGAGGGAAGTAACCAATTATCTTATCAATCATTCTCACGATCGAGCCTACACTCTACAGAAACTTTTTGGAGGTTGATACCCATGCAATGGGCTTGCAATTCCATATTATACTTGCAGAAAGGGAACCCTCATAACTTTGGAATTCAGCAATCTTTGAGGCTACCCCAATGTACCTAAGGTTGCTTTCTATGCTCAGTGAAATAAAGCTGTGATGAGGTGAGATTGTGAAAATTATGTGCACTGATACCCCTAGTATTGGATATGGGACTTATTAGAGGGTGGCATGGCAGAAAACTGGATATATTGACATCCCTGTCCTGGTGCAAGGGGGGGTGGGGCAATAAAATGTATGGAGCATTGGGGTTTAAAGGCTTCTAGCCCATTTCTGTGATAGCATCTGGGTTCTACATGGTTAATAGAAACCCCATGCCAAATTCTAGGTCATATAGTTCACATCTCAGCTGTGTACAGGCCAAGAAGCCTCAGGATGGTAACTATTACACCAAGGATCTGCACAAGATAATTATTTCATTTCCAAGTCTACTCTTATGAGCTGAAATTGCCATATATTATGTAGGATGGATCCAACTGAAGCTGTTGGGACACATACCACCACCATAGTTTAAAGGAGGTTGTTGCTATTGGCAGAGGGAACCTGGAGAAGACTGTAGGGTAACCTCAGTAGTCTGGCAAGCTACTATTATATTAGTATGTACCTGTAGGGTAACTACAGGGTATCAGTGAGATAGGAATAAACCTAAGTAATGAATGTACTCACCCTCAGTAGTCTGGCAAGCTACTGAGGGACTAGGAAAGTAGTCTACTGCTATGTGCGATGCAAGGTGATTAAGTAAGCAAGTAAACACGCGCCAACAATGGCCGGTTGCACAATATTCCAACACCAGCTAACACCCGTGGCTTCGCCACGGGGCATGATGACCCGCCAGCTGGGGGTGAGACCACCGGCTGAGATGAGACCACTTACAGAAAGGGCAGTGCTTTTTGTGATGCACAAATATATTACAAATAGATTACAGTTGTCACATGTCACAGTATATGTCAGAGATGATATTATGAGCTACATAATGGCACACATTTTAAGAATCTGTTAGAGGGAGTAATGTTGATAGTGAGCATTATATATAGATACCACCAAAAACTTACCAATTCAACTCTAAATTATTGAGTACTTCATGGAACACTGCATCTTATTAGACCCCTCATACTCTGGAGGAAAGAGGACTTCGATTCTCTCCCCAGAAGTGCAGCATGACAGAACAACATAGAGTTGACCATGTGAGAAGACAGGAGTGCAGAGATCCAGACCAACATAGCAAACAGATTGACCTTGAGGTTTGTTGATGGTCATTGTAAATATGACACACACTGAATTGACAGTGGGTGAATGGAATGGGGATATCTTCATTGGAAGGCTGAAGACTAATGTGTGGGATGAAGACTTCATTGCCTGCATGAGTACCTCCAAGGATGCAGCACTGTAATACCCTTTGTCAGATCTGCAATAGGACCATCCTGGTACCATTGCATAGCCATTGGTAGGGTCAATGTTTTGGGGTGGCATCAATATTCTCCCTCCTCACTGTCTTCATGTGTGTAAAGAAGCATCATCCTGCCTGTGTCAGGAGGCATCTGTTACATTCAAGAACTAAAGGCAACCTCATCATGTGCCTTGGGCTACCTATGGGCCCTCCCTGTTTTAGGGTGTGTGCTTGTTTAGTTCTGCTTGGCTCACCTTTCCCTGTCTCAGGGTTTTTAATTTACTGGGCATAATACCCCCCTTTATTTGTGCTACCACACAGGGTGGGTGAACTCTATCATGGAAGGGTCCTATCATCCTGCTGCAGCTGAATGTCATGCCCACTTGCTCTTACCCATTTTTGTTTTGGGCTTGTGCCCACATGAGCCTGTCCTTGTGGCCATGGCCACTTTCATAATCATTTTCTTAGATATCATCATCACTAACCCCTGCTGCATCCTCCATTATCCTGTACCCCTGTGCTGCACACTTGCTTGTTTTAGTATCCTTCACCCTGTCTTCAGCCAGTAGTATATAAGGGCCTTTCATTATATCAGTGTATATCACTTTTGTACCACTTTGCAACTTATGTCATACTCTCCCCTTGCTATCTACATGAGTGCCAATCAAGGTGAGCTGAAGGCAGGTAAACCCATTGTGCTGCTGAAGTCAAGTCTACCAAAGTCTCCTGTCTTAGGGGTTCATTCTTGGTCACCCTCCTTGAGTCTCACTCAGTCCTCCTGTTTTAAGGGTCCTTGTCAGAGCATACTAACACTGGAGTGTTTCATCTGGGTCAAAAGTCTACTTCATACTGTATAGTCCCTGCATACCACAGTGGGAGTATGAGACATTATGAGATTATTCAATAGTTAGGCCATTGCATGTCATTCTTCCTGTGTTGTGTCTACAGTTAACCTGCATGTACTGTTCTTTGTGTTTCAGTCTGCTTTTATTTTGTGCAGCTACCCACAGCATATCAGGTGTTGCCCCCCATTTATGGTTGGCAGTAGTATTTAGTTAAACACATATAAGACCCCACAGGGATAACCATCATTGGATGTACTTTAGTGTCTTGCTACCATGCTTATATACACAATATACTTTCCATCTCAGAGGATCACCTGAGTGTTGGCCAAGAGAGATTGTAAACTATCACACTCTAGAGTTCCTCATGGGATATCTTTGGCCTATATCCTTGCTTCATCTCATAGTCATCATCACCACTCATGATCCTTTTAGTTGCACTGTGGTGCCCTTAGTAGTGACTCAATTACTGTGGAATGGTGGGAAAATATACACTGTAACATGATTGTGTAAGAAAGTGGGGACCACACCTGGCCAGAGTGAAGGAAACAGGGATGGTTTGCAATCTCCAATTGGGGAACATTCCTATTGGCTGCAGTTGACAGTGCACTGTACATATCTTTCAGTATTTTGGTAATTGATGGTGCAATTTGCTGATAATGTACATGTATCATACCACATCACACCACTCCAATCACACACTCAAAAGACAGATTTGTGTAATAGCCTGTGTATCTCACAATTTGTACTGTGTTGTATTGTTTAGGAAAATACCATTGTGTGATTTGCTGACCAATTGCTGTGCACGCGCGGCTGGAAAATACCATGCACACGCAGGATTCAGACGGAGTTTTAACATTTGGTGAGCAAGGTCGTAGGAGTTCGAAAAATAGAGAAAAAGCACGTGGCAGTGGTTTCACACGCGTAGTCCCCTTATAATAAGACTCCCCCTCAAACGGCATGGGGGAATTCTAAGGCAAAACATAATCCAAAAATAAAGGAATGAAATATACCAGATGTATAATTAAATAAACTTGAATTCCGGGTTCCAGGTGTGCAGCTTGTATTTGCGACACGAGAGTTTCGAATTTGAGCGCGATTGCCCGATTTGGTAAGTCACGTGGTGCGCGTGATCAGCGTGTCGTCTCTTCGTTGATGGCAACGCTTGCGGGGCCGCTGCACGGTCTCTGACGTGCCGTTCGTGATCGCTCGGCTTCGGGAAATCGACGGAAAGGTTTCTGAACTTGATGGTGAGGTCCTGGCATGTGCCGATGCCCTCTCGATGGTGCGGGATTGGCCGTATCGTGTTAACTCGTCCTTGGTGGGCGTTTTCGAGCTTTCGAGCTCTACTGACATTTGCAGATTCGAATTTGATTGTTCTGGGTCGACGCTCGGGTTGGCTGACCTCGTCGGAACACTTTTGGTGGCTAGCGGGTGGCCCAGGTATGTTGCTTGGCTTCTGCCTCTGCTGCTTGTGCTGACCAGCCTGGTCTCCAGCTAGCAGTCTCGTTTCGACTCGTTTCGAGTCGCAGCATGCATTACTCGTTGTGTCACCCATCTGGCACCATCTCCCATCCGTCTCAACATGTCCAAGTGCCTTGTGGACCTCCCCTTGACCTCCCGGCCCTCTGGGTCGTCTCAACATGTTCGGATTGACATTGTATCGGTTTTTGGCATGTCGTCGGTGCTCCCCCTGCTTCCAGCGCTCGAAGGTAGGATCTAGGCATGTTCCTATGCCTTCTCGATGGCACGAAGTCAACCGCATCGCATTCTCGACCATTCGTGTTGTACTGACGTTTCTAGCTTTGGATTTGATTCTTCCTCGGCAATGCTTGGGTCGGATGAGTGTGCAGGAACGTTCTCGACAGTTCGCAGGTGGACTGGGCGACACAGGTAAGTCGCTGCACGAGCTCTGGCCTCGACATGCACGCTGACTCTCTGCAGCCAGCAGCGCTGTTTTGACTCGTGCTGAGTCAACGCTTCCACTGCTCGTTGTGCCGTCTTCACCATTGCTTCGTTTGCCGTCACCACCAGCCGTCTCCCCCTCAACACCACTGGTAGCAGATCCCTTGTCTGCGCTTGCCAGTCCTCCAAAGGTAACAATTTGGTTTGGGGTGCTCGATGTCTCGAGCAGCACATTTTGTGGTATGGATATGTCAGCGTCTCCAATGCCTACTCGTTTCCATGGTGTAGTATGGTCAGGCGACTCGTTTTCAAGCCCTCGAGGTGAGTCTAACTTCGTTTGACGCGTTCTGATGTTCTGACGTGCGTTACCAGCCGTCTTCACATCGTGTGCAATGCTGAGTGCGTCTGTTTCGTTTCTTGACATATTCGTATGGATAGCTAGACTGTACGTTTCGTCTAAGCACCGTTGTGCACCTCCATACGCGCTGTTGTCGGAATCGCAGGTCTGAGGCGCTGCCGCAATCGTTTCTCCTTTGTTTGACATGCTCAGAGTGGCTGTTAGGGCATTTGGTCCATTTGCATTCTGCTCCCCCTGGAGTGGTGCAATGGCAGCCTCGCTGCTTCGTCCATTCACATTCTGTTCCCCCTGGAGCAGTGTGATGGTAGCCTCACTGTTCTCCGAGTTGTCGCTCGCACAACCTGCCAGCTCCCCCTTAAGTGGCAATCTTCGTGCGGCAGGTACATCGCTCTTGGTTGTGATCTCCATGCTCGCAGCTATGTCTGTGGCCTCTGTGCCCAGACTTCCCTCCGTAGCAATCTTGTCACTGACTCCTCGAGACTCGTCGCTAACCTCCTCCAGCTTGATTGAGATTGTTTCGGTGTCATTAGGCATACTTGGGGTATCCGCCTTGTCGACGATCGTATCCATGCTGGTACCACATCTGTGGTTGTCACGCTTGACATCTGCGGGCCTCGGCTGTTTGTGTGGACCGTCCTTGCACCCAGCTGGTGCCGTCGGCATGTCCTTGACACTGCCGCTCGTACACATTGCCTGCTCCCCCTCGAGCGGCAATCTTCGTGCACCTGGCAAGTCATTCAGTGTGCTTCCGTCGCACAGTTTCGTTGGTGGGTCGCTGGCCATCTCGTGGCTCATGTCAACTCCTCTGGCACGTCCTGCTGCCTCGCCGGCTAGCTTCACTGCCCTGTCGACATTCTTGACCTCGTATGGCACCTTGACCATCCCATTTAGCACATGTGGGTGCTCGCTTTCGAGTGGCCTTCCTGCCCTTGAACTTGGCTGCTCCTGCAGCTCGCTCTGTGCCGTGTGCGACTCGCTTGGCACTTCGGGCATGTGGTCTTTGACCTCGATGCCTCGTGATGTAACCTGCTGGGCCATGCCAACTGCCGCCTCAGCCTCGTCATTGCTCCTTGCCTCGGTAAGTCCATCCTCGAGCCTCTCCATCCTAGGTAGCTCCATTGATGACTCGTTCGGCTTTGCGCATGACTCTCTTGGTTCATCTTGCACATCATCACCACTGGCATGTGCTTCGAATGCACTGCCGTCTTTCTGTTCTTGTAGATCGTTGGTACTCGGCGGCTCGTCTGCTGCCACATCACCACTTGAAGCTTCGACAGGCTTCGTGGTGGGTAAGGGGATTGGGATATGGTCTCGGAATGTAGTTGCTAGGTAGTCGAACATCTCGTGAGCCATTTCAAAGTGTTGGATGTGTGAAAAGAGTGAATCGGGGATGTTCCACATGAGTATGAACTGCGCGCTGCTATTCTGTTGCAGCCATTCATTTAGCTCTTTTCTGGCGACCTTCGGCTTCTGCTCTACACCAGCTAAGTGTCCAATGACATTTTGTATTCTGGCGACTTCGAGAACTTGTTTGTGGTATTCCTTCCAATTCCGTCCATTCATTTTGAGCTCTGGGATATAGACAAATCCCTCCCTTGTAAAGTACCTCTTCACTGCCATCTTTTCTTCTCTCCAGGTTCTGCCGCTAGGTGGGGCTCATAACCTAAAGGAGGTTGTTGCTATTGGCAGAGGGAACCTGGAGAAGACTGTAGGGTAACCTCAGTAGTCTGGCAAGCTACTATTATATTAGTATGTACCTGTAGGGTAACTACAGGGTATCAGTGAGATAGGAATAAACCTAAGTAATGAATGTACTCACCCTCAGTAGTCTGGCAAGCTACTGAGGGACTAGGAAAGTAGTCTACTGCTATGTGCGATGCAAGGTGATTAAGTAAGCAAGTAAACACGCGCCAACAATGGCCGGTTGCATAATATTCCAACATAGTTGCCATCTACAGCACCAGGGAGGCCATTGTGCACCTGACCTATACAGTGAAATCAATAGAGTGACTCTCCTCACCTGTACACAGCTGAGATGTGAACTATATGACCTAGAATTTGGCATGGGGTTTCTATTAACCATGTAGAACCCAGATGCTATCACAGAAATGGGCTAGAAGCCATACATTTTATTGCCCCACCCCCCCTTGCACCAGGACAGGGATGTCAATATATCCAGTTTTCCGCAGGGACAGGTACGAGGGCCAACTAGGTAATTGTGAGTGATTACGGGCCAATAAAACGAGTGTAAAAATCTGGTTTTACCTAGCAGCACTCGAAGCATCAGAGCATATGTGCGGGGAGGGCATGTCCAATCATTGACCGAGGATGTCCCCGGTATTATGCGCTATGGTATGCATCCAGTCATTGCAAGGCAACAATGACCCATGCACCACCTAGTCCATTTTCGGCCCAGAGCCTACCTATTGGATACCCGCTCCTCGCTAGTCACCTCTGCTCATACTGATCCCTTGCGAACAAAGTTGTCGACACTATAGTGACCGCATAACACTGGCCAACTTAGAACGTCACATCAAGAGGAGCTGGGGTGTTGTACTGCTGTGTTTATCCATGCCACTCACGTTCACAACTTCGTGCGGCTACATGTTTGGAGCCCGTGACGCCAACTCCCAAGTAATATATCACTGGATTCCTGGTTTTACGCCAAGGTCATATATTCATCTGCCAAAAAGTATAAAGCACTCAAAATAAGTAAAATGTCAAATATAGTCTTATTTAGCATTATAATGCTTTGCGCCTCTAATCAAAACTCTATTGAATGCGGTGTAGTTGCCATTCAAATCAAAAAGGTAGATATGGTAACATCAACATCAAATGATATACCTCTGAGCACATTTAACTATTAGTCATAAAGTCTGCGCATTGCCAATCCGGATATTTTCCTCCAAACACACCCGTGAACTTGATAACGTACAGTACTCACAATATGTAAAATATGGTCAGGTTAGATATGGCATTACAAAGCTTTGCGCCTTGGGCAAAGTTTATAAGAGGGTAGCATAAGAGCCGCTTTGGACAATTAGATGGCACCGCAGTCAGAATACAAACTTTATACCACTGAACAAATTCAACCATATGGTTATGAAGTCCACTTAATTCCAAGCCAAATGGTTTCTTCGCATTACTTCCATGAACTTAAACAAGAACATGATTTCTCATACTAGCTGACATGCGTCTTTGCAGGGATGTAGAAGCCCGAGGAGCACTTTGGTCGTCGTATCAATTCGTACCAACCAATGACAACAGCCCATAACATGCCACCCACGGACAACATTGGTCAGATTGAACAATTGACCCATCGCGACCTCTATTGGACAGAGCTCTGGGCCTGGAGCTAATCCACATCTTCTGACTTGACTGAAGTTAGTACGAAGTCCCGTACCTATAGCTGTTGTGTTGCATGAATGTAATCTTGTGCACATTTGGAGATAGATAGAATCTAGAAGCATTCTATGGCACAGATATATGGAAGTCGGACATTGTGCAATAATTGCAAATGTACCCTTATTGCTCGAAGTGTCCATTGATTTTTCCACTGTGTGAAATAGCGAAAAAAGATTGTTCTCCTGCTAAGGCGACTGAATGTACCCAGTGGGCATTATTATATACAATTTTGTGTATTCTTCTTCTGTCACTCATCTATGCAAATGATTGATTTGCGGCAAGTTTCGAATGAAGGGCAATGCTTGCCTTCGTGAGGAACGAGGGCCTAGTTTTAATACATTGGATGTATAGCTACTTCGAACCTAGCTGTGCACGAAATGATAACAAATGCTTTATTGGCCAATTCGTGCTAGTATACGATTACATGATATACTAAATCTATTGTACAACATGGGATGTTCCTATGCACGAGAGCCAGCATGCAGGTAGATCTAGAACGCTGGCTCACGGCTGCAGAACGCTTAAGTGACATAGCAACAGACAGCTTGTCAGTCTGCTGAGGAGAATATTCTGACACCTTTGAACATCCGAATATTTTTCTGGGTTCACAGCTAAGCTGCAAATGTATACTTCCAAATGCCGAGACAACTCACCGATTCCACCACAGTAGTAGTTCTCGAAATAATACTTTTGTCTTCCGGAGTTTCAACGTCCTCGAAGAAATCAATGATATTGTTATAAAAAGTTTCAGTAGTTAAATTCGCCATCAACAACTCGCCAAGTGCCACAGCTTGACAGGGCAAAACGAAGCTAGAAGACAAATTGAGTGTTCCCGTAATACAGGTCCTCAATGAGAGACAACTGGCATACCTGAACTGCGGCATAGGCAACTGCACGGGGACAGACAGATTTCATACCAAGTAGAGAAGCCACGTGAGAACGGGTGCGCCGTTCATCATGTCTTCGGCGTTTCCTTGGTGAAGGTTCATCATCCATCTTCAGTACTGAAGTTGGGGACGTGAAGATCTGCTTGAATGCCTTTCCACAAGTAAGAAATTAATTTGCTATCACGATGAACACAAAATGTCCAACGTACCTTAACCAGAAGTTTACCCTTGAACAAACCATCGGTAGGATTGTTTGGATCAAAATTTTCGTTTTCATACAGGAACGTCGGCCAGGAATATGCGGTTACGAGGAATTCGGGGTGGTAGTCATGAATTGCCACACGATGACTATCGAGATGGTTCAGGCCACTGCTACTGAAAATAATATGAAGTGGATAATAGCTTACGCAGCCCTGCACCAATCATAATCAACTGGGCAAAGTAAACGTCCAGTTACCTCATGATCAAACCCTCGCCCATCCTTCTCATCTGATCGAAGTGCAGGCTCCTCTGGTTCTGCAGACATGAGCCAGTGCACTGACCGCTGACTTGAGGCTAGCCGCATCGTCACCGCGAGCAGAATCAGCACCTTTGTTAAGCTGTATGAAACATCAATATAGTTAGACAGAGATCCTCGGGGCGGCGTCACCTCTTTGAAGACATTTGAAAGTTTGCACGCATCCGTGGACTCGAACACCTTCCTTAGGGAAGGCTGGTGATCGAGCAGTTTGTTGTACTGCCTTGAACAAGCGGTCCTGTCTACATAGTACGTCAAGAAAAGAAATACAGCTTAGCAGTACAACGTACTCTTTTGTGTGTTGATCCTCAAAGTCGTCAAGGCACACCCGCCTGATCAGATTCACCAACCAGGTCTTCAACCCGAGCAGTTAGAGATACGAGTCTCCTGATGCAACGCCCAGCTACTGTGAAACCACTGAAATGGAGTCGTCAGTTCAAACCAGCCCAGATCTTTTGAAACCCACGATTTTTTCTGCTGAGAGCCTTGAAGAGTTTCAACTTCTTCCTCAAGTTGAGAAATCCGCCGCTTCCATGCTGCAGTAGTCGTGTTGTCAGTATCATTAGATTGGTCATCGAAAGAGAATAAATCGGCCATGGTGCATGCAAGTGGCGAAGTGGCACTTAAATACTTATTTTCTTCACCGCTGCTCCTAGTCTGCATCTGGTCAATCCAAGTACGTCAGCATGAACGCTCCAGAACCATCTGACCATACCATACCTTGTGACAGGGACAGCGGATCTTCCGTTCCCAAGCGGCAGGGTCAGAGTAGTTTTCCAGAGTTTCCATGGAACATCTGCCATGTTGCTGCGGTCAAATTTTTTCAACAGGAAATGGAGGTAGATATGATACTAACTTGATTGGTGTTGGGCAGCCGGAGGCTTTTAAATTCATGGGTGGGTTGATATGATCGAATGAAGAGACGGCGTAACTCTGTACAACAGCAATTGAACCAACAGGATGGAGTGTCAGCGGATGATGATGCCAACCCTGAAACTATACTAACTAATCAACGGCCACACCGCCCTGATCGGCATACAATCTTGAATTAAATCTGCATTTTCGGAGTAAGATCCCGGTGTCTACCTCGTTATGATAATCAAGCAATAGAATTAAATGCTGTACACATGATGTCATCCATTGAAGTTCTCACCAAGGTCGAGATAGTACATGAAACGATGGGTCCGGGTCATAAACCATGATGTAAGTACCCTTGCATGATCCGGTGCATGGAGTTCAGAATACAAGGAGAAGGGTTGGTGTTGGAGACGTCAATGTATACACAAAACAGAACACCCCGGTCGAGGTCCTACTAGTAGGCCACGTGACCGAATGTTTGCATTCGGACACATTGGGCGTGTGCTTGAGAGGACAGATGGCGACTCCCCAAGATGGATGGCAACAGTGACAATGACGGTAATCGGAGCGTGGACAGAGATGGCACATCGAGAAACGGGGCCGTGGACTCGAAGCGAGTCAAAGATGAGTTGCTAGGACAGAGAATCTGTGCCTCTGTGAAGAAATATGATCAAGAGATAAGGCGTACCTGTTCACCTGGACCACCTATCAAATTGTCGGAGTGTCTGTGTATCATCATTGGACGTAGATGACGATGTAGCAGAATGTCAAATCCATATTAAATGTTGGTGTAGCTTGAGAAGACGAAAACACTTAACAATGGGACACGAGCGGCACGAAGCCACCCAGAAACCCTTCAAACAACACCTGCGGGTGCAATACATCTAGACATCAACGCAGACACATTGAAAACGAAACTAGAAACAAACTAACAAGCATCAGCCGAGTGCCAGATACCACAGCTACTCACATGAGCTACGCAAACACGACACAGTCGATTCCATGCGAGCAGAATGGAATTAGAGCATTGAACTATCCTGACATCGAGTCTAGGATTGAGGGGGAGCACTGGGG